>JAOEHT020026030.1:0-14530 GCA_025448195.2 Parazoanthus atlanticus | reverse complement strand
TCTGTGGGTTATCCCAAGTCAGTGTATTGGTACCAGCGACTGCGTATACCACACCAGTGAGTGAGTAGCATTTTCGTGCAATGATTAGTTAGTCAAACTGGGAATATCCGGTGTTTAATGAATAGCACTGTTCGCAGGCTCTGATTGGCTACTCAAACTCGAGTATCCTGCTGCACTAATCTGACTCGGAAAGAGCACAGACGCAAGTGTGGCTCAGTTCTGGATAGAGTTTTCTTCAGTTTTTGGAACTTCTATTCACTTTGTTTGGTATATGCTATAAACACCTTCACGGCAAGGTGAATATCTTGCTGGTCATCGAGTTAAAAATATTCACATCCGAGCATTCAGACATGACACGATACAAAAAGCGTAAGTTTGTCTCAAAGCCTTTTGCCTTGAACGAAACAAAAAATGCACAAAGTTCGGTAGGTTTCTATCAAATGGTACATTTGTTCAAGATCAACGCTAGGGCTTTTAAAAAACTAAAGATTGCAAATAAGTTGGTTACTATTGTGGCTATAGAAAGGTTTAAAGTTTGAAAAAAACATTAATTAAACGCAAATGTTTTCGACGTTAAGTTATTGTTAGGGGAAATGATAACGCTTCATATTATATTGTTATCCAAGTTATCCCTGTGGGGAACAGGTTGGCGATGTAACAATTTACCTGCTTGTCATGAGGGAGTAGCTGCGAACAGGCTTGAGAAGACCGCGTGCCATGTAAATAACGACCTTCTCCCTCCGCCTGTCACAGGAGCCGCTGAATCATTCGCGTCATGAACTTTGGATTATAAAGTGTAAAAAGGAGGTTTTGTTTAACCGGAAAGTGATGCGAGAGTCTGGAGTACAGGACCTAAGTTTTCTTTAACGGTTATTGTGTCTGACCAATAAAAGCTGATATGATATGTCAACGCCTGCGTGACTGGATATGCGCTGGGGAGCACCACACTAGTCAAAACTCAGGCCGAGTGCTCGGTCCGTACGATAAGTTATGGACCATGAAAATAGGAAGGAAAAAAACGAGGATCCATAACTTATCGTACGGACCGAACAAGATATTTATTATATGGCTTTTTTCCCCTTTTATTTATTTTCAGGTGAGAACTACCGAATCTGAGTTCGAAATATTTAACTTTAAAAGTGAACAGGTTTTACAGAAAAAGAGTTTCTTTAAAGGCTAATTTAAAGATTAAATTGAAAACGTAATTGTTCCTGTTGGCTGGTTTACTTCAAAAAGCGCGCGAAAATTCCCGCGCTTTTTGGTATCGCCGTTGCCTGTTTCAGATCAGTCGATGAGCAAAATTCAAGTGTAAATTATTATTTTGTCCTATTTTGTCTCGTGGTATACTCGATGTAGTTAGCAGTTGTTTGACTCCTTTAATGGAGGTGTTCGGACGTTTGGAATCCAAAGGAGGACTTGAGCATGTATTCGGAATGGAAGGACAAGAAAAAATAGAGACTACTGAGCAGGATGCACCAGATTGCTTGCCAATTATTACATTTCAATACACGTAAAATGTTCTTGTATATAGTTTATGAGTTTTATCAAACTTGTTGTCAAATACGATATTTTAATGGACAACAATTGTTCGATTAAGGCAGTTCGTGTCGATCGTTCTGTTTGCCAAGTCTATACTGGTAAAACGCGATTTGGTTTGTAATGAGTAGTTTTTGAACTATAAAACAAAGGCTTACTTCTTTTTCGAATAAAGTTTACGTTGTCTCCTTGTTTTAGATCTCTGGTAACTTGTGACAGTAAAGAAGACTTTGTTTGCTCAGTAATATTTTCAAAGCATTCCAACAAACAAGTGATTTGTGCCAACTTTACACGATTGTCAGGAAATTTCGGGCTCGAGTTTATCTATTGTCTCTATTAACTTCACTCTGTCGAGTATTGTTAGTCGCCGTCTTGATTCACCAATGATGCATATGGAATAGGAAAACAATCATCATTATCTACGGGTATGATGTTGTTGCCAGTGAACAATTCTCGGAAGCTTCGCTCTCCGTGTTCTAAAGTAACACATTTTTGTAAAGCCTAAAGGAACTGTAAAGAACATTTAGTACTTGTTTATTTTATCTGAGGTCTCAGTTAATCTCAAGCTAGGCCAGCCTCTGATGAGAGTTTAGTTTACTTTAGTGATAGTTTGATTGGTCATTAATCGCCATACAGTTAAAAATGAAGCAAAACCCAAACAAAGCAAATATGACAGGTCCGTACGGCAACTTACGGACCTGTAATTGACCAATCAGAGCAAGCGAATTTAGCCATCCGTATAATAAAATAATTTATTAGTCCTTCCATACGGAATTTTCGGAACTAATTTATAATGTAAAAAGCTGCCTACTGCATCCAATTAATCTAATCAATCTATTTTACAACTTGGATAAAATGCAAAGGCTGACTTATGAGCTAACTTATAATAAATTATAATAAATAACACTAATAATAGAATGTTACTACTAATGGATTACGTGTTCTATACGCAGAGGTCCTCCTAAATATTTCTCTTCAACTCGCGAATGTTTCTAGAGTTCTTTGATTTTCGGCTAAGTGTATTATAGGTCTTTTATTGTATTGTAGGTCTTTATATATCCATTTGTAGAAAGAAGGTGATCACCCAATCAGAGCGTGCGTTATATCGCATTTATTTTCTAACTGTGATTATCATCATCGTTATTATTGACAATATCATCATCATCATCATTATCGTCGTCATCATCATCATCATTATTATTATTATTATCATCATCATCATCATTATCACTAGCGTCATCATTATCATCATTATCATCATTATCATTATCGTCATCATCATCATCATCATCATTATCACTAACGTCATCATTATCATCATCATCATTATCGTCATCATTATCATCATCATCATTATCGTCATCATCATCATCATCATTATCGTCATCATTATTTTATTATTATGACTGTCATTTGTATCACTGTTATTTATATTATTAACTTGTTTTTCAGGCGAGCCCTCGGTCAACACAGATCTTACCAGGAAAGAGGTGTCGACCCGTCGTGGTATCCCAGCCAACCTGGTGTGCCTAGCGTCCAACCCTCTCCCTGTCACCTACACATGGACCAAGAATGGACAGGCTCTTCGGGATACTGACAATGTTAAGGTGCACAACAACATTGTGGTGGTGAAACCATGGAAACAAACAGATTTCGGAGTGTACGTCTGTCACGTGTCTAATTATGCTGGCACTACTGCTTACGATATCAAGTTAACGTCAGTACGGAACTCTTCAAGTAAGTGTCTGCAAGTTTTCTCAAACAATTATTCTAGCAAGAAACAAATTTTGTCGCAGCTTACTTACGAAAACAGTGTGCATTTGTGATTTTAAAGCAAACTGAAACTCTCCCTCATTTTCGTATTTTCATAAAACTGTCGGATATCCTTTTATAAACGAATATATCACCCATTTCTGGTACATATCGAGGGAATAATCCACTTGAGCTAGATTGAGTCTTCCGAAGCTGAATCATTCGAATCACCACAACATGAACATACTTTCCACTGGCTTTATAGATATGTTTGTGTCGGAGCCTCCCCTTTTTAGTTGTTCCATATTTTGTGACCTTGTCCCCTTTTCCAGTCCCCCCTTCCCCCCTGCTAATTTATTACCAGTCCCTTATTGTATGATACTACGGTTAAGACTAAACAGAAGAAAATATGTTATTTTGCAAAACACCAAAGGGCACTGGTTCACCTGTTTATAACGCATTTGTTCTATTTATTATCAGGTGTGTCTGTTGGTGCACTGGGTTCAAGCCGAGAGGGAGGAGGAACCAAGCTGTCAATCATAATCCCCTTTGTCGTTGTCGTCATCATATTAGTAGCTGTCATAATCATTCAAGCGTACCGCCACAGGCGCCCCACCAAGTACTCGCACACCCCGACTGGGGACTTGATGGGACTCGTGACCATGAGCAGGGCCAGAGATGAGCCACTCCTAACGGACGAGCATGAAGTGGCCGCCACTTAAAAAGTCTATAAATATGTCATCAGCTAAAAGAAAAATACTTCAGATAAACGTTGCGATAGATGAACGTAAACATAAACACGTATGTTTATATCTATATGTCTATATCTATGTATACAGGGGCGTCGCTAGGTAGGGTGGGGTGTCGGGTGCGAAGGAGGCCCCTTCTTAGTTCCAGACGGAAGAAAAAGATGAGAGTTTAGAATCCAAACGTTTTCGAGGAGAGCTTGTTCCTGGACTTTTAAAAAATATAATATGTTTATTGAGCCATCCAAACTGGGCTTTTCAGACTTATAAAATTTAATCAAATTACAGTGTTTGACTGCTAAAAATACTATAAAACTACAGTGTTCGATTAAATGGGTAAAAAAATACCCGAGAACCGACAAATGTACTGTTCGCTGCAGTTAACTACATGTAGTGTAGTATAGTAGTAGTTAACTGTCATCTACATACAGATAGCAGATACAAAAATCAGACAATTTGTTAATTCTCCAGTTTTTTATTAATGATCAGTTACTGTTTTAGTGTTTATTTTTGAGAAACGATTTGCCGTCTTCCGTGTACGATTCAAAGTTAGCATGAACCACATTTAAAATGGATTCCAAAGCAATACCTTTGGTTACCTGGAGATTTGGTTCTATCTGCAGCTTTGTAATTTTGGCCGACGAAAATGTACGTTTTAACTGTCACTGCAATTATTTTATTAATTCAAGAAATTTGGTAACCTGGCAACCGACAGACCAATCAGTTGTCTAAAACAGGCCAGACAAAACACAATTGCCAAATCAATATTTCAATCGTACCACTCATATTTAATATTGATGGTATGCATCGTCCTGTAAGAACAAATTCAAACTTGAGGGAGACGTTGGACGATGTATATTTTTCTTACTTTGCTATGTCCCTTTTTCTATCAAACGTTTGGCTGTATTCGAGAAGAAAACGCTCGATCTAGCTTCTTCAACGTAAAACAAAACCACAAGCTCACTGGTCACACGATCAGGAAAACCACAGCGGACAGTTTCATGATGTGCGGACAGTTTTGCTTGAGAGAAGCAAACTGTTTTTCATTTAACTACAAAACGCGTGGTCGGGGACAAAATCGTGTGTGCGAGCTGAAACGTCGCGGACATAACCAACATCTTGATCTTACGTACGATGAAAACTACGATTACGCTACATTGGAAAATGTGAGTTAGTTTCTCTCTTAGCTTTCCTTGAGTTATTTTTTTTAACTACCGGTAATTAGCTCACAAAGAATGAGATTTGCTAAAAGTTTTATGTTTGGTTGATTGCAAATCTGTTTTGCAGATACAGACTTGTTAGAAATATAAGGTATCTGAAGTAGGTGGGTTTTAATTTAAACCCCGCAAAAGTACACATTTTCGGTAAGCTTAATATATTTAGAATCTCAAAACAGCGTTTGCATTTTGATAAATTGTTAATGTACTTTTCTGGATCTTGTTTAAGAAAAAATATTGTTTCATTATGAACCTTGCGCGCCTACTGCAGCTTCTGAAAATATGATTAACTGTCTACGAAATTCGTTTTTCTTAATGACTTTCTAAAGTTATACTTAATGTTTTGCTTTGAACCAACATCTTGATCTTACGTACGATGGAAACTACGATTACGCTACATTGGAAATGTGAGTTTAGTTTCTCTCTTAGCTTTAATTTCTTTGAGTTATTTTTTTAACAAGCAGTAATTAGCTCACAAAGAATGAGTTTTTGCTAAAAGTTTTATGTTTTTAAAGTATCTGAAGTAGGTGGGTTTTAATTTAAACCCCACAAAAGTACACATTTTCGGTAAGCTTAATAGATTTAGAATCTTAAAACAGTGTTTGCATTTTGATAAATTGTTAAAGTATTTTTCTGGATCTTGTTGTTTAAGAAAAAATATATTATTTCATTATGAACCTTGGCGCGCCTAATGCAGCGTCTGAAAATATGCTTAATTGTCTACGAAGTTCGTTTTTCTTACTGACTTTCTAAAGTTATACTTGCTGTTTTGCTTTGATGAACGGCACATAAGGCCAAGTAAAAAAAAAAATATAGTTTCTCGTCCGACTTTTTTCAAAAAAGGAGGCGGGTGGTTCTTACTATTTACTATTTTTACTATTTTTACTATTTCTTGTTTTTGGTAGGTGAAGAGTCCATAGCTCACAAAAATCTCTATAGAAGGTCCAGAAATAAATACAGTCTAATATACAAACTTTTGCAGTGCACACAAAAGAGCATTAACTGATAGTTAGCGTTTCATTTTTAGTTCAGACGATCGGTATAAATAGAAGGGAGCAGTAAATTTTTCCAAGGACAAAACGCAGTATATTATAAAGGTTTATATTAGAATAGCAAATAGTAAAAAAAGGAAGCGGCTGCCAAAAAGGAAGCGGGCGGGGACGAGAAACTACTATTTTTTTACTTGGCCTTAAGGTTTTAAAACTGTTAGTGAATACCGACTAAAACGATTTTTAAAACTATAATGTCAGGCATTTTTTGGTTTTGTTTCAACTTCACTATAGTGCGAGGGGAATTACATGGTTATAAATTGCAAATATTCGGCTGTAATACAACAAAGTTTCAGAGAAAATCAATGTCAGTTTCTCACACAAGTAATATGACTCGATTAAAGAAAGCATCTTATTTGTAATGAGTAGATGTCGTTTATTCCGGTTGGGCAGTCAATAAATCGATAATCGATAAAATTTGAAAACAGATAGCGAACTGATTAGTAAAACGTGTGTCAGAAATCGGAGAAAAAATCGATAATAGGATGAAATGAGATGATTGTCCATGTTCTAGAAATCCCCAAAACGAAGCATTTGCTATAGATACAATTTGTAGAGTAAATGATTGAAATGGAATGAACACATAAAGCCATTATTATTAAGACTTCTGAGTTAAAATTTCAATTAAGTATGCATACTTTTGTAAACATATTGTAATTCGTCTATAACGTTTTAATTTTTATCGTTTGTTGTTGTTGTTTACAACGCGAGGGTATGTTTTAATAAACCACTATTATTTTTATTATTGTTATTATTAATAATAATATCAATTTTTATTATTCAATTGTAAACTTGAGTTTTTCAAATTTTAGTATTTTGATAAAGTTATTATTATTGTTATTATTATTATTATTTAAACGAGACCCAAATACTCTTTGCGGTGGCTTGAATAATTACTTTAGATAAATTTAGCAGCAAAAATATTGTAATTTTATGCAATTACAGCCCCTCATCTTTATCTCAGATACCCCTCAATGGAATTGAGATTGTGGGAAACAAAGTCTCCGCAGAGTTCCCACACACACCCGTTTCACCCGCGGGGCCGGAGAGATACAAACCATATGTCAAACCTCATAAAACACTGTAAGGTTGTGTTTTGTTTAAACATGACGTGCAAGAAATTAACCAGCACGTGCACAAAAAATTTTTGGTCAATTTTACCGTCATTAAAACTGTGTCACCAACAAATGCTACTTCTAATTATCTTAATTATGTTGCAGAAAAATCGTCACAGATATTGGAATAATGTCTCAGAAACTGGCGACATGGCAACAAAACGCTGAGTAATTGTGTGTGTGTGTGCGTTTCTGCGAGTTCAATTGTAAATGGAAGACCGCACTAGCAAATACGTTAATTTTGATGAAAACAATTTAGCAATGTTGATGTTACAACGGTGAACCGAACACTGAACCCATATCTGTAATAACGTAGGGAGGCTTATTGCTAGCCGAGTTTGTTTAACACGTTCAAAGCTGCCTCAAACTTGAAAAGTTTGTCATTTTGATGTGTGAAATATTTAAGTTTATAGCTCAAATTTGAAGTTTATTTGAAGATCATTTGACTAAAATTAGTCTAAAATAGGTAAAACCCGGATCAAACGAGAATAAGAGTTGAAAAGCGTTGAGTGATGAGAGTTGGACGAAAGTTTTGTTCAACTCTGAAGCTCGAATATGCATTTAGAGGGATTCTCGGTTGAAAAACTCTTCAGTTGTTCTCAAATTTAACTTTAGTACATGTATCGCCATGGCTCGTATTGACAGATATAGACTCGTGGTTCTGTTCACAGGGCCAACGACAAGCTATTTAGCTTTTGACTTGTTCTAGTTCGTGTCCGACAAATTTTGACAGCCTCGATTATTTTTTTTAAATAATTGTTTGTTTATTTGTTATTGCTATTGTAATTTACCGTTAATTCATAAGTCCAAAGAAAGTCTTTAAGGTGACTGAACACAGTTATGATTTATTTGACTACCTGTACTACAATATGACATCACGTCTCAGTGCTAATAGTTGATAAGCCCAAATTTTCGGTACAATTGAAATACATTACCAGGAGAGTTTAAGGGTATTAACTTACTTGTGATTAAATCCGTTTCCATGGCAACACAACAGTTTGAACAGAACCTAGATATACTGTTTTCTATTTTGCGAAAAAACTACTCATTAGATTTCTATTTTAATTTGCACACGTCAATGAGATTGTGACGTTTCCATGACATCAATTTCACATGATTGTGACAGACAGTTATTTATATATTTACAAAGATATGGTTCACTAAATTCTGAGTCACTTTTCTAATGAACAGATTTTAAGCAAACTTAGAAAAAGTGATATTCTAGTGTTGTTTTGAAACTTCTGCATTGCCATGGAAACAGTCAAAATCTTCACGAAAGCCCAAAAAAACTAAACTTCGATAATTGAATTTTTCTCTTGCCAAATTTTGGTTTTATAGCTGTTGCCTTTCTGACATATTGTCCCTGTCAATGAATCCTACACAGAACTGTCAAAACTGTGTTCAGCCACCTTAACAAGACGAAACTCGTCTCTGAATATCATCTCCGAGGGAGCAAAATTCCAGCTATACAAAACGGCAATTCTCCCCATTTAACCTACTGCTCTTCAGCAAGGCAATTCATTAAAGCATCAGACCAACGTAAGCTAGAACGAATCAAAAAGAAGATCCTTAGAGCAATCTATCGTGATGAAAACAGTTCGTATGACGATCTACTCCTCAAAGCCAAGCACAACCATCGACTCCAAGATATCTCGGAGAAGATATCTGATGTGCAAAGTGAAACACAGACCGAGTCCTAAATATATCTTGACACCTCCTCGATAATAAACACAACAAATACAATTTAAGAAACACAGATGATTCAATACCTTGACTTATGGAAAACATTATAAAGATACTTAGTACCTTTCCTCTGGGCAAAACGTAGAATGCTCAATAGAAACATTGTTGAAATTCAAAAAACAAATCAGAGGCAGGGACTTATCTTCTTTAATGGATGGAAACAGCTGCTTACGCGGCTGTACTCTGTGCAGAAATAATTACTTCTTTTTTTCTTGTTGTTGTTGATGTAGATCATAGTTTTGTTCCTCTGTAACTTATCATACCCAATACTTTTATGAATTTTTTCTAACTTAAGGTAATATATTAGTAGATACAGTGTAGTTGACAGATGTAGGTAGTCGTGTCTGTAAATTTTTTGTCCCCAATTAGCAGGAATGCTAAATGATTTAACGTTAATAAAGTTTTTATTATTACTATTATTATAAAAACAATTATTATTATTATTATTATTATTATTATTATTATTATTATTATTATTATTATTATTATTATTATTGTCTCAGGGCCTGTTTAGAAGGAGGGGGGCCAGCCCAGTTACCAGGCTGGCCTGGTTGGTGGGTTGGAGGCGTGTTTGCTTGTGAAAGCCGGGATGTAATTTGTATAGGAAATCATATGGTTTCGAGTGCCATTTGCAATAAATTTGAACGAGTGGATTTTCAAAGAGTTCAAAATTGCACAAGCCTTTAGGCAAGTGCAATTTGAGCTCTTTGAAAACCCACGAGTTCAAATTGCACGGAAAAACCATATGATTTTCTTTTAATAATATACATGAAAAAAATTCAACAGGAAGTGACGTTTGCGAGACATGTAACAAGTTAATCTATTCAACAAACCATAATAATTATTTTAGTACACTGCAATCTGTCAAAAGTGGAGAAAAAACTGTTCGTTTTGTAAATATAAGGACCCTAAAAAAATTTTCTTTTTTTCCACTAAGTTTCCTCAAAACAGCATTGCTCTTAGCCAGTCAGCATCAAGAATTTTTTTCGTGTATATTATTAGTCACATAATAATTCAGGCGCAAAAATTTGGTCAGCAAAAATGTCATTGGCATAATTTATACAGACAGTTGAAGATGTTTCACCCCCAGCAACTGGGATGAACTGTTCATATGTGAAGCCAGGCTTGCGTGGTGCCATATTGTCTGGCCTGGTTTGCCAGAATCCCAGCAGCTATCTAGTGGGATCCCGGCAACCGGGCCATCCCACCTTCTCATAGAAATGAAACAATACTTTTATATGAGAAATAGGCATATGACGATATTTTTTCCTAGGCAGGCCAGCCAACTACCTACATGTAAGTCATCCTTTTTAAAATAAGGACCCACCCCAAATAAATGGCTGCCTCTAAACCCAGGTGCTTTACAAACATACCTTGCATACTACAATAATGGCAAAGAAACAACTTTTAAATAACTTTATATAAAACACTTTATTGATGCAGTAATTCAATTTAAACTACTGGTAGTAATATCTGCTTTATATGAAAAATTTACAAATGTTAACCTTCATTATAATCTATACTGCAGAACTGCCACTGCAAGTCAAACAATTTACAAAAAATATTTTATTTTTGCTGAAGAAGCTGGTTCAAACTGAAGTAGCCAGTACACCAAAAAGCAATGTTACAGCAGCAAAGTCTAGCAACTCATAAAAGATGGCCTACAATGTAAAATGCACTCTTCCCTTTCAAAAAGAGAAATGGGTCAAGTTCTTATTACAATCAAATGCAAAATAGAACATCTCTACAATGAAGTTCACCTTGGCTGCTGTAAGATTTCTTTTACAGGTGAAAACACTTTACAGAGAACAAACTTTGCTTAGGTCTTCAACTTTTCATTAGCATCACAACAGCACTGTAAAATACATGTACAAGGCTACAGACAAGCTTTTGCTTGTTTTAAAGAGCTCTTAATTTTCTTGGATTTGAAGTCAAGGAAAACATTCTGCCACTAAAATATTGCAGCTTTCCAATCACTGCAACTGGAATACAGGAATTAAAACAGCTAATTATGAAAATCACTCAGTCTCAACAAGAACAAAGAGTATGGATTCTTTTAAAGAAGTGGTTGTTTGAATAACACAATGAACTCTACCTGGCACTGTTCCTTGAATATATCTGTACTTCAAGCCAGGTCACACAAGCATGAGAGACAATAAGAACTGAGCAAAGCTGAAGTCCTCATTCTTGTTTGACTTGTCTAACCCCTTGTTAACTATCATTAATTCAACATTTTCATTTGACCACACACAATAGAGCTGATCAAAACTCTCACCAAGCTCTCATCACTCAGCTCTTGACCAACTCTCATGTGTATTTGACCTGGGATTTAATCTTAATCTTGCCATATTGTTGTGCTTTAAGTGGACTGGAGTGATAGAAACTAGAGTTTCAGTGAAGGGGGAATAACAGAGAAGAAGATACAGTTGTGATGCAATGTAGTAAAAACTAACTAAAATTAACCAACTTTGACACCAAGTTTTTCCAGACACCTTATTCCTTTTTCTTGATATTCCTGTCTTGTCATCCAGAAGCCCTCCTTGTCCTTCATGATATCTGCCAACACAGCACCACCTAGGAACACCATGTGCTTTCTTCTCGGTGGGTCTTCAATGCGGATCTTGAATTTCTTTTGAAATAAAAAACAACTGTCAATTTATCTAGTAACAATGTATTGTTTGTCAAAAAAAGAGATGCAGAGTGAGAACTCCAAACAAGCCTTAAGATTACTGCCTTTGCCAATTCTTAGAGTCAAAAGAACTGGAAATCTACTTACACTGAAGAAACATGTTGATATTTAATTCCTGTTACACCCTTATCCTAAATGTAACCCCCAATCTCTAAACTATGTGAATTAATTAATAATAAAATAACACAATTATAATCATCAGTCATCAAACAGCAACAACACCACCAAAAAAATCAACAGACTTGACAATAAAAATATATTGTTGTTATATTGATGGTGGTGATGGTAAAATGTTATGTAGCCACTTACAGATAGTTTTGAAGTATCTCCCTTCAACACTCGTTCTAGGTACAGCTGCTTGATCTCTCTCTCCAGACGACTGGGAAGGCCTGGGTACATGGTGCTACCTCCTGACAGAACAATGTGCTTGTAAAAGTCAGCTCTTGTATCAATATCTGCTGCCTGGATTGTGTTGAACAGCAGCTCAGCAACACCAACTCCTTCAATATTGATCAAGTGGGGCTGGAAAAGGGCTTCTGGCGCTTCAAACCGCTCACCACTCAGTTTTACAACTCGACCATCTGGCAACTGGTTGAAAGTTGAGAAAATTCTCAGTAAGAATCTGTATTAATTCTTGTTATGATAGCAAACTGGATGAAAAAATACTATACGTACTTCAATGTCTGATTAGTCCAAGCTTGCGTTTTAGTCACAATCAAACATCATAATTATAATTAATGATGAACAAGTCAATTAGTTAAGAAACTCACGGTATACTGCTCAACCAACACAGTCGTCTCCAAGGCAAGCTTCTGCTCTTGTTCAATGTTGTATCTGAAAGTGCCAACAGAATGATCTTAAAACGTTTTTTTAAAAAAACTTTGTAGTCACAAAACGTGAAATTTACCATGCTGGGTAACATCTAAATTACTGATGAGACATACAGATTAACAATATTTTTCATTGAGTAAGTACCCTCGTGTAAGAATGATCTACATTTTCCAAATCAGCCTGCGATCTAGGTTCTTATTTATCTGATATCTAATGCATTTTGTACAATTTGATTTATCATATCATTATAATTACTGTAACTAAATTCTGACAATCACCTTTAGAGCAGAGAGAGACAAGCACCTCAAAATATTTGTGACCTGTTAAAGCCTTACTGCAAGGGATCCATATTCACACTCGTCCGATTGTCTGAGATGACCATTATCATGCAAGGACGAGTAAAACAAATTGAGAACTCCTCCTGTTGACGAGTGATATCTTGGAAAAAGTGCTGCACCATTATCAACAGGAATTTTGTTCTTTGAAGCTTTGCTCGATCAAAACAAAAACAAAGTGTTCACATTCACTTCAGTTCTGGACCCAATTCCCAATGTGAGAAGCCCTGTACATCATTTGGCACTGCCATGTTGGATTATGTACATGTAATAACTCCCATGGGTGATATTCAAGCATGTGGCAATACTTTGAAGGCATTACCCAGCCACAACAGAAACCACACACACAGAAGAAAAAGTAAAGTCTCAGCAAACTAAATACAAATCTGAATCTGTATCTTGCAGATACTTTAAAAGTTTGTTGTTAATTGATGTTTGAAGATTATCAGCTACATTCAATTTGTATCTTTCAAAAGTACAATTAGCTGAGTAGTTATGACCTGAAGATGACCAGGCAAGTTAAATTTCGTAAGGGCAAGTACAGAATGAGACATACTTGCCCTGCTGACAAGTATCTCAAACAATGAATATGAATCCCTGTTACTGTCCTATCAGAACTCTTCACTCGACTTCAAGTCAGAACCTACTCTGTATGCCTGTTTTCAACCTCAAATCCTACAGTGGCCTCTCTTTTTCCATCTTTTCTCCTACTCTGTGGAACTTGTACCAACTAATATCAAGAAGTTGAAGTCCTTGGATGCTTTTAAATGCCAGCTTAATATGTGTTGTTTTAACAAGGCATTCCCTTAACTTTTAACTGTTTCAACCATTCTAGCTTAACCCTTTGAGTCCCAAATACGCGTTTTTTCGTATTGCGCAATCTGCACCGTGGTCCCAAATACGCGTTTTTTCGTATTTTGCACTGCTCCGTGATCAAATGCTATTTTCTCTTTGGGTTCCAAGGAATGTAATTTTGACACATTCCATCACGTTCCTGGTGCTCGAAGCTCGGTTTTTGTCATACAAGACGAAGCGGTTGGATGTTGTCTTCGAGGAGAAAATTGGAGTCAAAGTTATGTTTTTCGCTATGGACGCCATTTTCCTCGATCAGTTTAGACTCGCGTTGTTTTTAGGAGTTCACTGCAGAAGAAAAACCATAAATTCTAGCTGGAAAAGCAGGGAAATGACTTGAAACGGCAGTCTACATAATTCCCTTCTGGCATCGATCAGGAACAAAGTATTTGTAATAAAACTGTGAGTAAATCGAAGAGTTTTAGACTCAAAACGTGTTCGATTTTTGAGGCGCCTGTCGATTTACGTTGTAAATATGCAGAACATCTCTAACCGGTTTTTACGGAGGTAAAACATTCCGTTTGCAAAATGTATAAAGTTGAGTTCTTATTGGAAATAAACTATAGATATCTTAACATCATACAAATATCTAGTGTATGTCTCTTTGATTATTACATTTTCAAAGTATTTTGCCACAAAATGTTGCCAAAGCTTCGCTCAGAAAC
>JAOEHT020025919.1:0-14530 GCA_025448195.2 Parazoanthus atlanticus | reverse complement strand
AGATCTGTTTGAGATATATGACTTGAACCAGTCTAGGGTTGAGTGTTCTAAACCCATATACTCTAATTTGACTAGTAGCAGTGAGTGATCGATAGTATCAAATGCCTTTTTAAGATCCAAAAATATAACTCCATTTATCATGCCTCTGTCAATGTTGAAGCACCATTCATCAGTGAGATCAAGGAGTGCCGTTACAGTTGAATGAAGCGATCTAAATCCAGATTGTCGCGGATTTAACAGGTTGTTATTTACCAGATATGAGTATAATTGTTCATAAATCAATCTTTCGAAAATTCGGGCTACACCTGATAAAACAGAGATGGGTCGATAGTTGTTTGGGTCGTTTCGTTCGCCTGTTTTAAAAATAGGTGAAACTCTTGCTATTTTGAAGTCAGATGGAAACTCGTTCGATTGAATGGATTTGTTAAATAGGAGGGTTAGATGTTCGAATATTACTGGAGCAGCTACTTTCAGTATTTTGTTTGATATGTTATCTATACCTGTAGCTTTCCCTACGTCTAGTTTAGTTAGTTGATTAAAAACTTTAGAAGGGTCGATCAATTTAAGCTTGAAGCTTACTCCAGCTTTCGTCAAATATGTTTCAGGTTTTACAGGTGGTTGTGGCAATTGCGAGGCCAGGTTTGAACCAACTGTAGTAAAGTGATTGTTGAAACAATTTGCAATATCTTTTGCGTTTGTCACGCTACCGAGCAAAGGATCGCTAACTTCATTGATAGATAGATAGATAGATAGATAGATAGATAGATAGATAGATAGATAGATAGATAGATAGATGTACTTTATTGTCGTAAAATCTACAGCCAAATAAAGCTGAATTATGTAAGACATTACAAAATATAATATTAATTTTAAAAAATTTAAGAATTTTACATTTATAAAAGATTAAAGGTTTGTACGATAAATTAATCTAACAATTATAAAGTTGACTCATTAAAAAACTCTTTTTAAAACGATCTGTTTGACAGAGCGGAGCGACAAACTTGCGTTTGTTTCTAAGATCGTACATGTGTGTTCTCCTCCCTGGCAAGAGTTTGTGTAGGTTGTGGCGGGGATTTTTGGCGATGTTGTTGAATAGCTTCGTGGAGAGCATTTCTCTCCTTTCTCTCAGAGTTTGTAATCCACAGGTTTCTAGGGCCTTGCTATAAGATAAGTCTGGGAATATAATCCTTAAGGCCCTACGTTGGACTCTCTCTAGGTCGTCACTAAGGTACTCGGGGAGAGCTCGGTGAAAAACCGGACAAGCGTACTCAAGGGTGGGACGGATGCAAGTGGTGTAGAACAGCAGCAGTTCTTTCGGCGCGATCCAAGATCTTTTCAGTTGCCTTAAATAGTAGAGACGGGGAGCGGCCTTTCTTACCAGTTCTGATGTGTGATTGTTCCATTTTAGATCGCTAGAGATGTTTAGACCAAGCAATTTAGCACTGTTCACAATTTCTAATGGTTTTCCATTCAGTTCAGTGGAAAGTATCCTGGAAAGTATGCTGGGTCTTTAGCATCAATATATAAACAATCTGACTCTTTCGATGTACACTGTCATAAAGCTCTCACCGGAAGTCTTTCAAGTTAAAACTGCTATACGATAAACAAAACGATTGTACCTGTCATGCCTCATGCCGAGTCATATGATTTTCAAAGAATGTTTTAAAACAAAAAAAAAACTTGTTTAGTTCTGTTCAAAGAGTAATTTTTGTTATAAATTATAAAAATATTTACAGGAATTATATATAGGGTCTGAAAAACAGACTGAACGTCATGACGGGGTCTAAAGCTTTTTTAAGACGATAAAGACGGGGTTTAAATAAATTAAGGAAAAGGTCAGATTTTTCCATCTCGGTACTCCACATAAATAATGACCGCTCCCTAATGACGTAATGATGACTTTATATGTGTAAAAAGTTGACTTTTTCATGAAGTTTCTCTATTTTGTGTTTGTTTCAAATTTTACGTCTTAACACCTCCTTAGAGCACCCTAATACCACAATACACAGTCAAATCATGATTCAATAAAAAACGATAATGTTTGAAGTTGGTATTTGCTAACTAAGGGGCGGGGAGAGGCTTTCCTAGTCAAGAATGCCAGGTGCATTTGTACATTTCTACTGGAATTTGAGTAAATGTCGACTAAAACAACTCACAACCAAAAAAACCAATATCTACAATTCAATTAGTGATCATGACGTCATCGTGGCGTCGTCCAGCCGCCATCTTAGATTTTTGCTGTAGCACTATTGCGCAATTATGTGACGTCATAAAACATCTTAATTGATCCGAATACACTTTTATCGTGCATAGAAGTGGTTAACATTATTAGATTCATGCATTTTCAAGTTCTCAAGTCAAATAAAACGGCAAGAAACGGCAAACAACCAAATTTGGCAAAAACTGCCATTCAGAATGTGGTTACCATGGCAAGCCCCTGCCAAAGACACAAAAAACAACCGTTTCATTATGTCACCCGATAAGTTTGAGGAAAAGTCCAAAAATTAGGATTGTTTATCTTGAATACTCAAAGAGTTACAAACTTTCAAAGTTGCGCCCCCCAGGCTGACTAGGGTTAAAAGTGTATTTTAGGACTTGTAGCGTTGCCACAGAAACACAACCATGTATATGTTAAAATATCCTCACCTTACGTTAACCGTTATCAGTCTAAGACAACAACCATGGGCATAACGTAATACGACTGCTCAGGGCGATATACCAATTTTTTCGGATGAGTATGTAGAAAGAATATGCACTGTGTGTAATTATTTCTATAATTCTTTGTACTAACTTTCCTAGCCTCGAAATTCGTATTTCTGTTGAAACGAGATCAAAGTTCTGCTTATGGGCTAGTTGTACCTTATTGTATATTAACGAGCGAAAAGTGCGAAAGTTTGTGAACCAAGAGGGGTGATGGAAACTCGAAAGCGTCACTAAAAATGCGGCATTGAGAGACTTTCTTGCTCACATTTTCCAAGAAATAGAGACTTCTTTTAGTGTCTTTCTCAGACATTGTTACAACGAACTCTCGTATTCAGAAGAAATTAAATTATACTATAGTACGCTGTCAAAAGAAAACAATACAAAAGAACATTATTGGTGTTATTCCCAGTTCTTTAAGCCCCATTCTAGTGCATATGATTCTACCTTTTACCTATTTACCTTTGTAAAATTACCGTTTTGTTACCACGAACTGCAAAAGATCACCTATTTAGGCTTTTCGGTTTGTACTTTTTCGTACATGATGTTACATTTTTACATAGTTTGAAGTTTCAAAAGCATTACTAATGATTTCAGAAACTATAATCTTATACATGTTCCGGGAGCATACCCCCGTGCTCCCCTGAGTGGCTCGCTCGGCCCCCTCCCCCAGAAAAAAATCCTTTTTGTTTCATCTGGAATACAAGACAAAACAATAAATTTATGTCTCTCCCTTCTGTTTGTGCAATTTATCACACAGGAAACTTTCGAAAGAAAGAGATTACAAGCAATTATTTCTTTCCAACGACTGTCACTCCTTGTGTACAACGTGTGCAAGATCAGTGGCCCGCCGGCCAGTTTAGCCTCGCTTTCATTCAGAACTCATACATACTGCGCATGATTGTGATAGTGGTGATGCCTTCTGGGATTGTGCAGTCTTCCATGACGAGTTGATTCACACTGATTGGCCTTATAGTAGACATCTGTCCGCCTTGATATACAATGAGTTGCACCTCTGGAATTGTGCTACAGCCGAACAGCGTGTGTTAAGGCTCGAGAGGCCATGATAATTTGAAAAACATTCCCAAATCATGTTTTTTTTTTATTTCTCGACGGCTTATCTCGTTTTAGCTTGGTACCTCGAAAGACATCCCTTTGTCATTTTCCTTAAATCGCCTTAACTTGCTGCCTTGATTGGCGTTATCTTGCAAGGGATCACCATCAACGCAAGACTTGGCTCATCACGTGCCGGTTATCTTCTCTGAGAAAGAAAGCAACTCAAAATCTTGGAGCAAAATTCCTGCTTGGATGTTTGCTTTAACAACATTTTTATGCGATTGGTCTCCGTTTCCATTTTTAATACTTCTTTTCCTCCTATAGAAAGAAAAGGTCTTTAAGTACTCGTTTCTGAACTGCGAGTTAAATACACCGTAGATGACGGGGTTCGTTGCGGAGCTAATACAGACGAGAAAGTTGAAGGCAAGATATGCAACACGAGGCAAGCTGTTGTTTCCACTGAACGCGTCGACTGATTCCATAATAAAGACTGGGACCCAGCATAAGACGAACGCCAAAACAATTGCAAACAAAGTCTTGGTTACATTTACTTCATCCACGGATAATCTGCTGCCAGTTTCCCGGCTGGAGCAAGCAAGCTGGTGTCGATGCTGTTTTACTTTCATAAACACTTTGGAATAGCAGTATATGATAGTGAAAAGTGGTAGAATCACCATGATTCCTCCTAGAAACGTCGTGTACACCAGGTCAGCGGTTGAGTTGGAGAAATCTAATGTACAAGTCAGCTTCCCCGGATGGAACCTATATCCGGCCCACCCAGCAACCATCGGGAGCGCCAGAATCACCGCAGCAAATACACACACTGAAATTATTGATCCAACAGTAAATTTCTTAGTGTATAGTCGTTTAAACAGATCTGGTCTGTTGACTCGATGGTAGCGATTGACAGCCACGAGTGCAATAGTTTGCAAGGACACGTACGCTAAATACAAAATGAGATAACCTTGAAACTGGCAAATGATTGGTCCATACGGCCACCTTCCCTCAATCATCACACCCGCCACAAGGGGCATGCAAAGTGTTGCCATGGCAACATCAGAAATGGCCAAGGATAAAACGTAAGTGTTTGTCACAGTGCGAAGTCTTGGGTTACGGTAGATTATCCAGCAAACCAAGAGATTTCCAATCAGCGCTAACAAGTTGATAACAAGTGAAAACGTTGTTTCAAAAACCACTTCTGGTGTGCTCCTCGAGTGAAGCATCTTGGACATGATTTCTGTCGAACTTTGAGAAATATTCATATTCATAAACACTTTGCAATGATCTGGCAGTTCTTTCTTTTTCCCCTTTCAATTGACCACCTGCAAATGTGAAATGCAAAGTACAGATATTGTAAACAAAGTAAATTAAAATTGTGTCTGTTTACGCTTTCTAACTAACCAATAATTACTAAAAAAGTCATCGGTACATAATTAATACCAGAAGTTCACAACAAGAGTCCGGTTGTTCGAAAGTGGCCGCTAAACTTAACCCAGGATTGGGATACATTTTGAATTAATTTCTTCATCTAAGAACACAAAGTCCGATCTTTACAAAGTATTTTCGAAACACGGCAAGAAAACCCGGTTACGTGAACTCTAAAGGACGGCCCGAAACAGTCTATAAGGAAGCAAACCCAATCACGGGCCCTGAAGCCTTGACATCCCATGCTAGGCCTTTGCCAGTCAGTTTACAGTACGTTATATAAATGAATTTACCGATCAAATCGAGACTTAAACATCTCTCCCGGGCATACCACGGGGATTTGACTAATTCCCATGCCTGGGTAAATTTTGATCTTGGTGGGAGGGTGTTGGGGAATCAGTTGAACAATTTGTCTCAGTTTTTTGTTACGTACTAAGTTGTATCATGGTACGAGTCGAGTCGAGTTCTGTCTAGAAATAAGCATGTTTTGAAATATTTTGTTATATTTATCATTCTATTTTAAAATGTTTTGAAAGATTTTCAGTTTGTATGGCTCATTTATATGGCTCGTTTTGTAGTTTCCTGTTCTTGAAATAAAATTATTTTTAAATATACACAAAAACGTGCATTTGACACCAAAATATAAACCTGGCATTTGAAAGCTCTTCTTGTGGATATCACGGGCGCTGGGGAATTTTATCTATCCAAGCTTCAAAAATACAAATACTTGGCCTGGGCGATTGACATCGACAGGTGAAGGTTGTCGAAGTTTTGAATTGATTGGTACATAAAAACAATAT
The DNA here is from genome assembly GCA_025448195.2 of Parazoanthus atlanticus. Lineage (NCBI taxonomy): Eukaryota > Metazoa > Cnidaria > Anthozoa > Zoantharia > Parazoanthidae > Parazoanthus > Parazoanthus atlanticus. The sequence continues at coordinate 8,549 of JAOEHT020025919.1, read as the reverse complement.
TTCCGCCTAATCAACAGCCAATGTCTCTTATAGCGATCGCTCATTCTGTAATTATTACAATACTATTTATAATGCGTACCAACGGACTAACAATTAGAACAATGCCTCAAGCCGATATAAATTACTTCGTTACTTTGGCAAGCTTCAACGTTTTGCGCAAGATAAAAACATATTGAAAGCTGATCGAAACGTGGTAGTGTGATCCAAGACGATGCTGTGTTTTTTCCTGCAGAAATTTTCTATAAATGAAACTTACCTTGAACTGATGGACCACGTAAAAATGCTAAATAAAACCCAGTTCTGTTAACGCACAAAGCAAATGAACTCAGTTCTACAATTATCGATTAATTAACTATAAACAACTTATTTTAAACTTGTGTAAATATATTACAAAACCTAAAGTTACAATCAACAGTCGATTCTGAAAAATGAAGGAAGAACAATTGAAAATAATTGTTACCTTCTATGCAAAATGAATGAATGCGTTGATTCATGCTTAGGATACACATACATTAATAGTGCATGAATAAAAGTCACAGACATATTGGATGCACCACCCACTCAATGAAGAAACAAAAACACAGATGCTGGTTTAATAAATATATCTGCTTTAAAACGTTTGAGAAAGGGGGCAATATTTACTTTTTATGGTAATAATAATAATAATGATATGCTATGTAATCAAGAAAATGAAACAACTTCTGCCACTTAAGCTGACAGATCATATAATATGTAGAACACTAATTGATTTACGTATATATTTCAGGCCGGTTTGTTTTGTCAAGAACTTTTGTGATTTTGAAAAAACAAATAATTTTGTTTGAGAATTTGGTTCTTTTTTTCTTACCCAACTTGCTATTTGGTGCTGAACAAGTATCCATTTTCGTTGTTTAAAGGTGAAATGGAATATCATACAATTATGTCTGCTTAAAATAAGCACTGAGATCTTTTGAACACCCGTCAACAATTATCTGCTTTACATTATCCCTTTAGAGTTTGAGTAATCATCCCCACGCATTTATTCTTTAGAGGAAGTTTAACTTTAGTATTATGCTTAAGGTGGTTCCCACCTGTTTTCCATTTTCCGTGCCACTGGACTTTTACGAAAGGGTTTCTCGTATATCATGACGGATTTGTGCCAGTTTTTGTTAGCTGGTGTTACAACAACTTTTCAGTTTATCAACCCTTGTACTCCCACTGGAGAGTTTGTTTCCATGGCAACCTGACAGGGTCTCAAATACGCCTTATTGTAGCATTCGATTGCATTTGACACAAAAACAAGCCGGTGCACCTCCTTTTTTGTTGCAGCAAAATGGGTTCGGAGGGTTAGGGTATTGTTCGTATATTGGAAAGTTTCTGATGTCTATAATAAGTTTTGTTTTTTTCATTCCTAGGACTAATGGGAACAACAGCCTCCCTAGTTTCTGTGGATGCTTGAAATTGGAAGGAGCCGCTACTACAGTATGCATTACTGACAACAACACACTTTGGTACAATAAACACACGAATATTGTATACAGATCTTTTCACTTATATCAGTATAACCAGTCAAGACTTCCCTTCAGAGCAAATATATTTAACTTCATAAATGATATCAAACAGGTCAGGTCAGGTCAGGCACATTTTGATTAACACTGAATACAATCATTGCTAGAGACTTTCGGGAAACAGTAAAATAATTCAGCCCGCGCAGCTTTAAAAGTAGACGTTCGTATTGAAAATATCACAGTCCAGTACCTAATACATTCTTCCTATTTCAGCAAAGACAAACGGGTTGCGTCTTTAATTCTAATATTCTCAAATAAAACAGGTGGAACGACTTTAACCAGCTCTCAAATCAATATGTATGCACCACGTTCAGCTTTCAATAATATTTTGTTAGTGAAAATTTTAGTTGTCCGTTTAAATTGTTGTCATGTTTCAGTTTCGCCGATGGCTTACATAATAACATAGACAATTGATAATAATAAAGATATGTATACATACTCATCAGCAATATACTCGTGTAAGGTGGATGCAATGTTGGAAAGAAAAGCTTGCCGGATTTCAGGAGCTGGTTTGTTTGTAAAATTATTCGAAACAAACAAAATGGATCAGAAAGACAAGTGCAACGCATCCCACTACATTACTGACCTTCTGAGTTCTGTCGTGTTAAAATATCCAGCTGTACTTATGGGTTTCTGTTTTCGCTGATTGAAATGTTTGTTACCACGAAAGCCAGCAAAAGCATCGGTTAGGACAATTTCCAATGATTGTTTGCTATTTGCTCGTAAAAATCACTAGTACACTTTTATCCTCGATAATTTCTACATTGACGCACGTCAAGTTGACCGAAGTTTAACTTTCGAATTCTGGCAGGTTTGTCTATTCCGCTGTCGGAAGCAAACTCGAGTTTAAGTAAACCTTTGGCACTTCTACGCAAATGGTAAACAGCAATTTAAGCTAGTAATCGGCTTGAGCCTTGTTTTACTTGAAATAATATTTCTAGATTGCTAGAAAGAAGAAATTTAATTTAGACGGATATCATGTAAAACAGTTTTTGACTAGTATTATATTCTTACCGTCGATAAAATCATTCTAAGTTCACAAGGTTTCGAACCAGGTTATGAAAACCCAGAAAAAGTCATTCGCTTGTGTCTTTTAAAAGAGATGAAATATAGTTTAAAATAGAATTTATTTTGTTAAAGAATAAATAAAGAAGCAAAGGCCAATATGCTGTGAGTATATGCCAAAGAAAATATTCTAACATAAATAGAATACTTACACAGGTACAGTGTAATCTATAGAGTCCCAGGCCTGATTTGTCGAGCACAATTAACCGCAAAAGCCAAAAGCAGAGTGTTGCTGAAACACTACGGAAACACCTTTATCGAAAGTATATATTACTTCTGTTTTCCACAATTTGAATAAGAATAGAGGCCACAAGATTGATAGTGATTTTAGCATGCACTCTTGAACTTTCAGTTGACAATAATGGTGATCAGAGAACCAATCAAAGGTTTTCATGGTTGACACTGAACTGATTCGATTAAGCTCATACAATACTAAGAATACGTACCTTAATTTAGGCAGAAAGCATATTCTTTCTACGCATTTATTTGTCTTTTCCTAACTAATGCAAGTTTGAATTTTTTCTACAATACAGGATTAGTATTTTTATTGGCAGAAACTGTCGAAGATCTGGTTAAAGAAAGTTGATAAAAAGCTTATTTTCAGTTAGTTACTTTCCTGATAAATAGTAAGTAAAGATTGTGGAATGGCTTATTGTCTTCTTGATGATATAATATTGTTTGTAAAAATCGCGTAATGGAGTGATAAAAATGGTAAGCACTTACTTCACTATACAAACAAACACCGACACGTTTATCGAGAAATCTCGCCAACATGCTTTATTACCTTCGCCTTGACTTCGTTTGGTTTTGTTAAGTGAAAGTACTCTTTCCTTCGAAATGTCATTCTGCAATATGAAAACATGACCCAAAGACAGAAATGACAGGTTCTTCCATTAAGGCACTTAAAAACCTATTAAATCTAATACATTACACCGAGCTCTCTTAATCACATACGAGACTATTCAATAAGCGATTAAAAATGAATCCAGCTGATGGTTTCACTACGAGTAAAATTATTCATTGTAAGTTTTAGACTTTAAAATAAACATCAAAACATTACCCCTTCGCTAACTTATTCCAAAATGAATAAGAACTGAAGAAAAGGCACCCTTTAAACTAGCTTAAACTTTCTTGAAAAAGGGCTGCTCTAAATAATCTTAAATATTAGTTATTGCGTACGTGTGTTTTGTTAGTGGGCGGTTTCATATCTAACTAGAAGGGCGACAACTTGATATGATCAGAAACTCCATATTAGATTTGTCTTTCTTATATCGCTTCCTACACATTTTCAAATATTGAAACTTTTGTATAGTATCACTCATGTTAGTAAGAAATATGACCATTCTAACCGTCAGCGCCTTTATAATGATATCCCTTTTAATAATATTTGTCTTATTTCAAGGGTTTCAGCCTGTCAGTCATAAACATTTATAAAGCTCTTCATTTATTTGTGGAAAAAAAGACACAAAGGCAAAACGCCCATGTAAAAAATTATCTCTTTAGCGCTTGCGTCCGCCATGTTTTCTAAGTACGCTCTGCTTATTTTTTTTAGTCTGGAACGAAAAAGGGAGAGGGGCTTAGCCTTTTATGGGATCGCTCCGTGTTTAAAACCTTTTGTTAAGAGCTATGTTTATTGCACGTTTATTTTCATACTTGTAAGAAAATAGAAGTTGGTTCATGTTCCAACGCAAAGAGCACCGCGCGCTAGCTCTCTAGTGTTTGTAGAAAGTGGTCTCGAATCAACCAGCTCGTTATCAATACACAACTATGAAAGCCAGTAAATCAGTGGAAAATGTTTCCTTAACCCTTCACTATTATTAGTTTCGGCATTCTCTGACATGACTCTGCCTCATAATAAGCAAATGAATGAATGTCATTAAAGGTCTCCTCTTACAAAGTTTTTGCGGTTTGCGCCCTCAAATGATTATCATCATTTCATCTTTTAGCCTTTTAATACTTTTTGGTATTAAGTGTTTGAACATTTTAATTTTGGTCAAGAACAAACGATAGTCACACTTTTTCGTATGAAGGATTTAGTCTATATAAAATCTTTAAGAGGGCTACTGGAGTGAACCGCAACAAGCGAGACCATGATGAGATCTGGTTCAAAGCCCAACCACTGAGTATAAATAAGTTAATTCCATCATGAAGAATGCTGTTGCTGGGACAAGCCTTAAAAACAGCAGCAAGAAATCCACGGCCAACCACAGTGCCCGCAAGACGGTTGTTGGCAAGCTAAAGAAAAGCAGTGTTGAACGTTCTGACATCATCAAGGTCACTGGCCACAGAAACATCCAATCCCTTGATTGGTACGACGAAGGTGACGAGAACGAACAGCGCCAACTCTCTGCTGCCATATCCAAGAGAATAACTCGCTAACCGCAAACACAACAGTCGACGAGACCGCCACTTGCAATTGCAGTACTACAAGTAAACTTGCGAGAATGCCTGCAGCGGACAACATGCCACTTGAGTATATATTTCAAGCGAAGAAAGCGACGGAGAACGCGAGGGCAATGGCCCGCACCCTCGCAAAGTTTCTAGATTTGCGTGGAAGCGTACTAAGCTACGAAACATCAAGGCTGCCCTTGATGCCCACCATGTGTTGACCATGACGGCGCAGCAGAAACGGACTGCGGCAGTAGTCAGCATCAGTGATCAGGTGGCCGAATCGAACCCACCAATGGACAGTCCAGGTTGGGCCGTAAGGTAAATAGATCGGCCGGATGATGATGAACAATGAAAGTTTTTTGGACGTCGTACATATGTACAGTAACTTTAAGGTAGAGACGCTGGCAAGCGTGCAAACAGTGCATCTCCAGGTTAGCTGTATTAGAGTTTTAAAATGGCATTTTATATTCATTTAGTTTGCTTTAGATATGAACGGTTGCGAGAGCCTCCATAGAACCTAACAAGAAGTAAATGCAATTTACAGTTGATTTTTTTACATGCTTGCATGCACTTTAACTGTCTTTGATAACTTCATTGAAAATATAAAAGTAATTTATATCTTGGTGGAAGTTGGTTGCAAAACTTATATATAGTTATAGATGGGTCTGGTAAAGTTTTGTCATGAGAGTTTTTAATACAAGTTATTTAGAAAATGTTATAGTTATTTTATAGTAACTTCAACTCTCTTTTTTAACAAGTGTTCGATCTGACAGACTTGCTTCTCCAATCTTTGTATGCTATGAGTCGCGACTTCAGAGATACTCTTATTGCCTTGGTAACTTAAATAAAACACGATATAGAAATGATTGCAATATGTCGTTTCAGTTTGTACATCAGAGGGGATCTGGTGTTTCGGATATATCCCTGACGTTGGGGCTTCAAGATGGTCGAAAGTTATACCGAGTTATTGATCAGGGGCCAAAGAAAACGCCATTCATATCACTAGTTTTTCGTTGCATTTCCCATCCTGGCTACAACCTAAAGTGATGGCATTCTTGTTTCACATTCCCTCTTAAAACAAGGCCAAACGACTTTTCTAGAATAAATGAAATGGAGAAGCGCATTTTAAGCTTGCAATAATCAGCGGAAACATGCCAGAACGCACGATTACTTTTGTTCGGAAATGAATCGGAAACGTACATATAGCGCCGACGGAAACATCTAATCTAATCTAATCTAATCTAATCTAATCTAATCTAATCTAATCTAATCTAATCTAATCTAATCTAATCTAATCTATTCTAATCTAATCTGCTCTACTCTAATCTAATCTAACCTAATCTAATATAATCTAATCTATATATTTGTATAGCGCCCTTTTCTCAAAGCTCAAAAGCGCTTTATAAAATCATGAAATGTACTAAAAGTGTTACAAAAATTTACTAATAAAATGCTAATCATATCTATTTCATATACAAAAACTAAAAACTATGAGCAAAAATATGGAAAGTGCGGATTCTAAAATGTTCTAATTATGACGGTAAAGGGACTCTATATGTGTCCGTTTCCGACGTAGCCGTGCTAACAGAAATGTGTGAAAACGTTCCGTTTCAGTTGACGGAAATGTGAGTTCCACGGAACGGAAACGTGCGATTACACCGAGTTACCGTCAACAAAACGCAAACTGAAATGTGTTATTTCGCCCTGTGAACCTCTGCAACCACTTTCTTCCAATATAGCAGAATCTCCAGCACAGGTAGCATCAGTGTCCGACTCTCTGTCGTTTAATCTTACAATCAACATAGAGGCAGAATCTGGTAAACAAGTTTTACAACTGCCAAGTTTCATTCTCCTGGCAGCGAGCAGCCCTGTAAGAGAAAACATGACAGTTCTTTTTATAGTTACAACACTTAAAGACTTGTAAGCCTTGCCTTTTCGTGGCTACAACTATAGAACATTGGCTGTTATTTTCAAACAGCTTGTTCCTGCAGTTTTCAAATCGAGACAGTTTTCCAGGAGAGTTGTGAGCCAATCGAAATTAAATGCGCACGCATGTGTTGTCACAGCTGTCACGTTAACGTTGTCTGATTCTTTTTTTTAGTTTAAGTTTTTTATGTATATGATTAACAAGTAATCATAATCATACTTTTTCTCATTCAGTTTGGAATTACATTGCACTCGAGTGTTTTTCAAAGTTCTCAATTTGCGTTCGCCCTCCGAGCTTAAGCAAACTTTGACGCACTTTGAAAAACACTCTCGTGCAAATTAATTTCTAACTGAACGAGAAATACTAAGATTACTGCTAAATTGGCACTTCATTTACTTAAAAAATTTGGAATTGATCGAAAATGTTTTGCACGGATATGGAAAGTTTTTGAAAGTCCTCGGCAATGTCCGGAAAGTCTTCGGAATTGTTTGGAAATCTTCGGAAAAGGTTCGGAAGTCTTCGAAAATTGTCGTAAAAACCTTTGGAAAATCATCGTTAAATCCTCGGAAGTCTTCGGGAAATCTTCGGGAAATCTTCGGGAAATTTACGGAAAGACTAGTACTTTGGATAATTTTGAAAACTTTTGAAAAATCTTTGGAAATCTTCGGAAAATCTTCAGAAATGATCGGGAAAGTTGGCATTTTTTGTAGCTGTGGTATTACCAGGAAACACCAATTAAGTTCTAGAAGAATTAATGAAAAATTACACTTGTTTTTGAAAGTGACAAATATCACTCGTGTTTCGCACTTGTGGTATTACGCCACTTTCATCAACTACTTGTGGTATTTTCAAACTCTGCCTCTTTAAGCTCTTGCTCTTTGTAAGAAAAGCTTTGGTGTAGTTTACTAGGGAAGACTGCAAGAACGCTACTAGATATAGCAACAAATGCATCAATTATTTTGCACGGAAATTTTTCTGGATTTCAATCATCAAGTATTACTGCATGGTTGAGATAATTGTCAATTTTCCTGTCTTTTGACCGTGCCGTTTTAGCAGGGGATTATTAGCCACAAAAACATGTATTAACAGATCGGATCAGTCGAAGTTTAAGCTGCGTTTTCAAAAATGTTCTTTCAAAGCTGTAAACACTCCATTGTGATAGAGCCGGGTCGCACCTTCAAAGCCAACCTCAAATTGAATAAAGCTTACTGCTTCCACTCCGGCGCACACACGGAGAACTTTTCACTCGTGACAAAATATATTCAACACGTTAGTTATTTGTCTTTCACGTCACGAGAGACAAAAGGCTTACAAAAACGCCCCGCACACAAGTGTTTTCTCCTTACGGAATCAGTCACAAATGAAGTTTTGCTAAACAGATAGCTCCAGTGTGCGCCGCGCTTAATGCAACACTGTTGCGCAATAAATCAACATCGTGTAACAGCGTACAGTACGTGACTTTTAGCGCATGATTCTAGCGGAAACATGTTGCAATTTTTTGAAGGTTATTAAAAAACTTTTAACGCGTTACTACAACGAAGGACTGGATTTGGAGCCAAAAAGTGTAAAGGCCTTTTTTGGACCCCACCCCCCTCCCCTACTAGGTCCAAGGTATAACT
>JAOEHT020025808.1:0-14533 GCA_025448195.2 Parazoanthus atlanticus | reverse complement strand
GTGTCTCGTGTCACTGGTGTCTGTTTTGATTTGGTAGTTGAGAGACCGACAGCGATGCAGCTTGTCTCTGATGCAGTAGGCGTAGCACCAGTCTTGATTAGGAACCTTGTGAGTTTGGACCACGTGATCCTCAAGAACCCAATCTGTGTTACAGATAAAAACAATTCAATAGAAGGAAATCTAGTTATTGTTACACAACTTAAATTTACCTAAGCGCTAACAACATCGTGCTTGGAGATATCGAACATAGTTCGAGTTCGAGCAGGTTTTTTTATTGAATAAACTAAACAACCTGGTCCCGGGACCATCCCGCACTCCAAATCCCTCCATGAACGAGTACGGTAAGTAAAACAATCAATTAAGTTTACAGGAAGTGTTTAAAAGTGTTCGGAGATTGCTTAGGAAAGGTTCAAAAACTGTCTTTGCTAAATTTTCGAATATTTTTGAACGAGTTGGTTCTTTGAAACTTAGGTCTAGCAAAGTATTAAATTTTGTAAAAAGATTCTATGATTTTGCTTGACAGTCCTTGGAAACAAATTTGTTGAGCCATTGAGGATGAACTATTACAGCAATACTACAATTCTGCAAAATATCATTTTGTTAGTGTACCATCCCTTTAATTTTATCAATAGAACACCTCTTAGGTACCCTCCCCTCCCCACCTCCACCTCAGAAAATTGTCACAAATTTGGAAGGCAAATAACGCGTAACAGTGCATTTTCAGCGACAAAGAGGTTACAGCTACGGCTTGTACAATCCAGGATCAACTTATGATCAAGTCGCCATTTTCGTTTTCTATGTAGTTGGTGTACGCAAATTAAACTGCACAGATTACTATGATGTCGCTGAAATAAAAGGCAAATCAATAACTGATCATCAGTAAGATACCTAAAATGTGTGCAGTTACACAATTGGTCCCGAACTCAGGGAGTCTTGGGACAATAAACTGAATGAAAACTGCATTAGTGTTTTATCAAGCTCAAAATGTTGCTGAACCTCAAACACAACCAAGATACGGATTACGGCAAATGCACAGTTGATTGATTTGACCTGCGTTTAGTTTTGTTACAGTATGCGTAAGATTTGCAAAGCAGTAAGCGAGGTAACCCTCACATGCGTGAGTTTCACGGTGCCTAACGCATTTAATAACCCTCACATGGACGAGTTACACGGTGCCCAATGCGCGAGCCTCGAGAGTTAACAATTGTCTGACTTTGTTCTGCGTTGGATGGCATGATGTTTGTTAATATAGAGCAATTTCGTTTAGTAAAAAAAAATAGTCCTAAATTTTTATGACCCTCCTCTGAAACAGTGCCTTTTCCCCAGCGTTTTACCTTAATACGTTCTAGTTCACATGCAATGCTTGCTATTGTTTTTCACTTCTGACCCAATCTGCCACTTGTGACAAATGTACACTGTATAATGCAGCAATGAATAGCCAGCGCGATATGTTCAAAGACAGGTAGAAGACAAAAATAACACAGAGGGCCAAATCGAAATGCTTGAAAATACAAGACTTGTAACAACGTCTGGATCTACAGCACAGTCAGAGTCCGGAAAGAAACACATCAGCGGTTTTGTTCTATAAACATATTAACCATATGAAAGACAACCTGCGTAGACAACTCAATTGATCTTATAGTTCATAATTCATTTCCATTGTTCAATTTCTCGTTATTCTTAACGGCAAATACTGCATTATTCATTTCCTTTTGGTCTTTGTTACACTTTTTCTTTTTATTAAGAACAAACTTAATAAGAACATTGAGGCTCAAATCGCCTGAAAAATAAGAACAAAAATAAGAGCAAACTGTGGCTGAACAAAAATTTCATTCAAAGTTTCCATGCGTTTAATATAAGAACAAGAAGAAAAACACAGCCAAGAATAACAAAATAAGAACATTTTCAGCCTGAAATTGTCAAAAAAAAATAACAACATTGAGCCTGAGCAAAATTTTACTGGTTCTTAATTTAAGAAAAGTGTATTCATATTCATTATTCCGCTTCAACCTCCGGCTACGATTGTTATTACGTAGGATAAAATTACTTCTTAAAAGTTTCAGGCTCGTATGTCTCTTTATGAAGACAGAGTTCAAGGTTTACTTAAACCAGACAGAGCAACAATGTACTTACCAAAAATGTAATAGAAAGAGGTGAGGGGTGGACATTGTCCATTTGCTTCAATTTGAGCGAAAATCGCAAGCACGAGCAGTGAAGCAATTAGAAGTTTAACTTCCATTGCTTCACATGAAACCAGACCTGGAGGGAAAGTAAAAAGACGGCCGTTAGAAAAATTCAGGAAGTTAAAAAGCCAGCCACGGTACCAAAGGCAGGTGTCGGTAAACGGTTTTCAAACGCCTGTTTTCCACACTTAGTCTGTACGTACTACAGACCGGCTCTCTATAAAAGTCAATTACAGGAGATTGTTTGATTAATATAATATGGTAACCTGACAATTGTGTTTGTCCAATTAGATTTATTGCTATGGTGTTTCATTTTTTGCAGAATGTTGTTGACTATTCTGACAGTGGAACGGGCTATGAGGGCCTTTGATAGCAGCAGGACATCTTTGTTTCTCGATCATAATGATAAATTCTCTTCGCTTATCATTGATTAACATAAAACTTCTTTTACGGTAACTCTCTGTAGGGAGCTCGAGGAAGAAAAAGATCTTTCCTCCCCAAGAACTGTATTTAGTTTAACGGTTTTAATTTTGAAAATAAATAACCTGTTACGTTTAACATGATATTTGAAAGCTATTTTTAAAAGAGAACTTACAAAAAGTTATCGGAAATATGCAAAAACAATGTTAACACAAATGGACAGAAAACAGATACTCAGTCGTTTTGAAAAAGAATACTAACATAGATTCACATACCAATTTTGAAATTAAATAACCTGTTTCGTATAACATGATATTTGAAAGCTGTTTTCTTAGAACTTAACAAAGGCTATCGGAAACATGTAAAAACAAACACAAATGAACAGAAAACCGATATTCATTAGTTTTGAAAAAAATATGCTGACATTAATTCACATACGTTTGTTAGAAGGAGCACTCTGAAGATGACCAAGAGTAGCGGGAGCTCTAGTTAGAAGACAGTTTACAGAATAATTATTGGGCATTTATACAGTTATTACACAGCAATGTTGTTTATAGACTAAATTTTGATTGGCCGAGGAAAATGACTTTTTGACGTCCTGTCGATGTTATGTATACACATCCGTCTTTTCTTAGATGGAGAGACATTTCAAATAGCTCAAACGTGGCGTTTCCAGCATAAAATCTAAACATTTATCCTACAAGTACGAATAGAAAAAGTAAAAACAGCTCATGAACAAACGGTGACTGTTCTAAACAGCAGCGCTCATATGCTTCCATTATCATTAAAGAGCGGATGTACACTGTAGTCAACTTCAAATACGAGACACAATGGCTATGGTTAATTAGAGCACGTATTATTGACTAACCATTAAAGTTAGCTTATAAAGAAAGTGAGAAGAACTTTTTATTAGAAAACCAAATACACGAGGAAATTGGACAAACATTAAAGAGAAAAACTGCTATTTTCAATTTGAGCCCTCATTCAGATGAACGGCCGATCCTTTATACATAAAAGATACATTCCATTCCATGATTATCATAGACATAAAATGAAAACCAATTCTGGGTAAGTTATGACACATCTCGATAAGAAACGTTTGGACATGGTTCGGTAATTCTCTGTAGCAAAAGAGAGAAAGACCTTTTCACCAACGGAATTTGCATTACTGGAAAAACGACGATGATAATTTTTGAAAATAAATAGCCAGTATGTTAAAAACAACCCGCAAGTGTTTTGCGGGTGGAGTATTTGCACTTCACTTATTTTCCTTATCAAACCGTGAACCATTCCCAAGCCAGAAATCACTTAAGCCACTGATAAATTTCAGAATGCAAAATTATATAATTATATAAAGATTATAGTCGTTGAGCAGTGAATAGCAAATAGGCAGTATTTTTATACTTCAGCTGTTCTAAAATGCAAAGTATTGTTAACCTTAATTAATTGCAAGCTATTACAAGAATCCGTGAGAAAAATTTTCAAACAATTTCCGCGCACTCGTTTGAGAAAGCACTGGGATTGCCTCACTATATGTTTTGTTAATGACTATAATCCTTATGATATACACATTTTGTTCCAAAATATTTTTTCTCCAAAAATGTTAAGTCGAAATGCTCCAAGACAGAAAAATTTTTTCTTAATATCGTCTGTTCCATTTAACATCTTTTCGAACGCTTTTGAAATTAAGAAACACTTTTGACAATATACAAGAAACTTAAAACGTTGGATATAAACTAGGTACTAGTTAGTTTTGAAGAATTACCAACTTGGAAATTGGAAGGAAATCGCAAATGGGGGGTTATTCTTGAGAACATCAACTACGTATATTTTAATCACTTAATTTTAAACACAATAGATTTGCTGTGCATGGTGACAGATATAATTCCATATTACAGCTGGCAATGCATCAAAGATTTTAAAAACTCACTGCTCATAATTATAAGAAATTAACAATCATCTAAACTTGATCACAGAAGATTTCCTTCCACTCAGAACTGGAAACGTAAAGCATAATAATCAAATCATATACGAAACACCACTAGACACAACTCCGATAAGAATTTATTGCAACTGCACCGAAGGTCGGTGAAGCTTTTGTTTGAGATGGGCTGTCGCATTTCCTGTTGTTGATTTTCGGATCGCGTACATGATTGGCTCTACTCTGCAGTCCAGGTTTATATTTGTTCTCGATTTAGTCCATGGGCCAGACCAGAATTTCTTACCACTTCGGGGGACAAACGGTGACCGGTGTCAATTTGAAGAGTGGCCCAAGCTGTTTAATAATTTTGATGATAGCAACTTTGAATGGGTAGCTTTATGGTGTATTTTTTAACTTCAGAAAGTCAAAAATGCGCTTTAGCATGAAAACGAGGCTCTAAAGAAAAGCCAGCCTAAAAATGAAACGTTAATCTTTCTACGCCTTCTTTAAGGCATGCAAAGATAAAATATATTTTATTTCGTTCGATTTTACTGACTAAAACGAAAAAACGCTTTGAAAACCTTGTTTTAAAACAAATTCCCTTTCATCAATATTTGCAATGCATCATGGGTAATCCAATTTCCTGGCTATTTATGATTAATTTCCGACATTTTAATCCCTGTTTAAAACAAAATAGACTGAAAATATTTTCATTAAAGGATCTGAACAATTTAAAAGATAGTTTTACGAAATTAGTGCTTTTTTAGGTGTTTTTTCGGGAAATATTCGTACAAAACTTTGCCAGCATTCGAGATGTGCATTCGATTGTCGAGGTTCGTGTACTGAATTGAGCGTGTATTTACAGCAGCAACAAAGCGAGTCTAAACTAAAAGCATCAAGTACGGAAGAAATTCAACGAGTTGCGCTAGAGCTTCGAAAAGCCATACGTTCTAATGTAAACGAAATGCCATAGCCAGCGTCATAGCCTCCGCAAACCTCCCAGCTTACTGAAGATGACATCAATATCCCCGATGAAGCGAGCATATTTCTATTAACTCTATTATCTGGAATTCGAAGTTCACAGTATCCGGAAGAGCCATGTTCATTAAAAGTACAGCGCCTGGTTAACTTGTTTGGACAGGACACGGTATTTGGGGTGACAGGCGGGCGATCGGCGACAGAAACCTCCCATGCATTTATTACTTTATTACACAGACAAATACTGTATAGTTCATTCGATTCCTTAATCGGTGTGGCCACGGGATAGCCTACTCACAAATCAAGGAAATGAACACAGCACTGTGCCTCCAGAAAATGGCATACTGACCCCGGAAAACGCTGTCCCGTTACCTGACAGCATCAAGCCTTACGTATAAGCATGTCGCTTGCTTGGGACGACATCGATAGATTAGAATAAAACCCTCTCAGGCGGAGGTACGTCGCACAAAGTAAACGGCATCGCCGTACAGGCTCGAGAGTGTGGCCTCGATCTTCCTCACGTCCAAGAGACCCCCACCATTACAAAAGTCCAAACAAAGAAGTGTAGTTAGTGACAATGAGCTTCCTATCTACAATGCTAGAGAGCTTTGCTGAAACATTTGCAAAGGTACGACCTTTAGGTCATCCTTTCCGATATGGAAAAACCAGAGTGACAGTCACTCAGTTCAAATTCTTAACACACACTCATGTGCGTATGATCTGTACAATAATAATAATAATGATAATTCAATAATAATAATAATAATGTGGGGTCGTCTCTCATCGTCAAGAAATTCTGTACGGGTTGGCAAGAACGAACACGCCGTTGCATTTTCCTTTAAACTCATTTGAACTTATTCGTATGATAATTGCGCTATACAGATGCGTACATTATTTCTATTTACTATCTATTAATTAACCTTTTGGAAAAACACCAGTCAACCAAGCGTGCGAGGAAACCGTAAACAAAGACACGCAAACCCCAGGAGGCACTAAAGGATTCAGTTTGAAACCCAAGGCGGTCAGCAAGTACTACTTGGTAGCTGAGTACAGGAGTATCGTCATAAGGAATCTCAAGGACATGCTTCATCTTAGCAAATCAAGCTGCCTGTACAACGATCTCCAAAAGAGCCGGATCTCGAGGAACGAGACTGACGTGAAGGCATTGCTGTCAACGTTGGTTAGCTGGATAAACCCATTTGAAATCCAACAGCAAGATCTTGTTTGCCTATCGACGGGAAGGGCAACCGAACAGATTGAAAAAGATCTTCCTCATGCCAAAGATATTGGCGAAAGAGCATACCGATGCTTCAGCAAGGAAAGGTTAGGAGAGTCAGGCTGATCCGATAAAGGTGAAATTTTTGCGACAGGATGAAGAAAGCAAATCTCAAGGCCTTCACTCACCTCGGCAAGAAAATGGACGTCAGACGCGGATGTTCAAACGAAGTCATTCTGAGGGCTGACAGATTGAGCATTGTTTGCACAGATGATTGTTATAGCTGAAACAAGAAAGTTTTTGGTGAGTTCTGTGCTATCTCACCCGCTTGGACCTCTTCCTTGGGCTTTATCCAGTGCCGATGGCTCACTAAGGAAGACCAACAAGTCTACACTAGCGAAAGAGTTCCAGAAGGATATACCAGCAGAAGAAGCTATCCCACAGCAATCTCCATGTATATTGACGGTATGGCCAAGGTCCAGAGGCTCAAAGGAGACCATCACAAGTATGACATTTGCTGACAGAGCGGATGCGCTGATGGCTATGGTCTTACAAGAAGGGGCAGCAAGTAAGCGGATCGACATGGTCTTTGATGTTTTATAGAGAAATATCAATCGAGAATATCGAGAAAGAGAAGAGAGGGGGTTACTCAGGAAACGATTAACGACATATTCAGCCTGATCATAAAGTACAGCAAATGGAGGAAGTTTTTAGCAAACCCTCAAAATATGAAGCAACTAGTTTTGTCACCGAAGAATGGCAAAATGAGAGGTTCCTACGACTAACAGGGAAGACGTTTTTCACTACAGCAGAGGAAAAGTGCACTGAGAACTCACCAGATGGTGGTGTCAAGCCCAGAGAAGACCTCAAGTCAACCCAAGAGGAAGCGGACACCAGACTTCTACTTCATGCATTTCATGCAGCAAAGAATGGTTACAGCACCGTTGTGACTGCGAGCGTTCACTGGCTGCGGTAGCGTCAGCGCCTTTTCTGGCAAAGAAAACTGACCGCCTTGAAGCTAGTAAAGAGAAGTCCTGCATTCCAAGAGGTATTTCAGCAGCTTGGCAGGGCTTGGCAAATGTCCGATGAGTTGCTCGCGAGGCTTCGAGAAGTCACATGTTTGTTGTACTCCTCAGAGTCTTGGAGCAAAAGATGTAAACGTGTTTTGCTACCGTCTCTTCTGTACCAAGAAACGAGGATTAGAATCGAACCAACTACCGCCATGCAAGGACACTCTTCGAAAGCATTGTGACCGAACAAACTACGTGGCAGCAGGTTGGCGCAGGAGTCTTCAAGGCTGTCACCAGATCCCTTCTCCCATCAGATTTGGATGATGTTTAGAGGATGACAAGTTGATCATCGACTGGATGAGTGGTTAACCAGCACCAAAGGCTGTTTTTGAGCTCCCTGTCCCGCTGCCAATGCAAGCGCCTCTGCCAGTTGCCAGGATTCGCTGACAGATGAATCCGATTCTGACGACGAGGATGATTGAGCAATAGATTTAAACATAATGTACTATTTTAACCCTATCTTACACGGGGGTGGGAGGGCCAGAAAATGGCCGCGCCTCTCTAAGAAATAGAACCGTTAAAGGTAGAATGCCAAAGTTTGTGACTTTTCCTAAAATTTATTAAGGAACAATATTATGTGTTAGTTGTGTTTCTTAATTAAGGTGTTTCCAATTTTTCTCGAAATTTAAATCTTCTGAATTTTTTCTATCAAATTGTAGTTTCTGCTACTTAAAGTTCATTCCAACAGTTTTTCACTAATTTTGAGTCAATTAAGAACTTTTTCTGATGTCAAAAATAATCCAACATGGCCGCCAAGATGGCCGCCAAGAAATCCAAAATGGCGGATTTATGACGTCGTATGACGCCATACATCCACCAAAGATAATTCAAAAGATTGCTTAGATGGAGAAGTTGTACACACTCTCCAAGTTTCATTGTGCCCCGTTTAATAATTTCAAAGCTATGGACCGCGGCCACTTTCTGCTCCCCCTACCCCCGGGCCCCGTGACCAGACAACCTCAAAAAGCGCGTGTAAGATAGGGTTAATGTGTTATGTTATAGAAACGAAGCTTAAACATTTCACTCAAGTGGCGATCTTTTCATCCTTTATAGTTACATAAGTATATATGTCGACATTACTGCACAACTAAGACATTTTGTTTTACTAAGATGCATTAACTTTTCTGTAAAATGTGATGGTACTGATGCAATTGAGCAAGTGGTATTTTTAAGGTTGCTCATAACATTCCTCGCAATATATCGAATGAAGCAGAATCAAAACCCATAGGATAGCAACTATCCATTGAAGTTAAAGCACTTCATATGCATTAAAAATACAAATGTAAGTTACATGGAATGCATTTAGTTGTAGTGTTTTAGTGAATATTAAATCGTGGTTGTCATGGAAACCAAATGATATTAACGTTTACAAATTTAATTTGTCCATTATTATCTTATTGTAACTTCTTTCGTGTTTGAATTTCAGTCAAAAGCTCAAATTAACACGAAATCAGCCGTCTTTACTAGTCAATCTTGGGTGTCTGGTTCGTTTCTGATGATTTTGATGACGTCACTTCATCACGTGATTTGACCACTTTAGCTACCCATCTAACATTGCTATCATATATCATATTGAAGTAGAGGAACTGACGTTTAAGAAAATGTATGGTAGCACTTGTCCCCCTGAGTGGTAAGAAATTTCAAATTTTGGGGTCCTGGCCCATGGACTAATTCGGAGCTTTCTGTCTTCTGGAAAGAACAGTATTCGTTTGGTACTATCACCATGGTTAACTGACTGTCAGAAGAGGTTAAAATCCTTCTGTACCATTCCGAACATGTGTTCCAGCTCTTTCGTCACAATTCCGGTCAGCAGTCAGACATCTCTTGAGCATGCGCTTATTCTCAGTGCTTGAAGCGTCATCTCGCTAGAGTTATTGGCTAGATAAAGTTCTAGGATTATTTTGTTTGTCAGTCATGTATTGCTGTCACAAGAGCAAAGTTAAAGAGATGAAGAACGCTCAAAGATAACGGAAACTGACCTTGAGTTGTAGTACACTGTAACTCGCATTTGGTATAAGTGCAGATATCTTATGTGTACATCAGTATTTCAGTCAGTCCTTGATAATTGATTTGACGATCAAAGAAAATCATGTAGCGAAATTATTTAAATCGGGCATTATTAAATCAGGTTTTTATTGAAAACGTTAATGCCAGTTCACAGAGGAGGGTGATCATTACTCGCAAAGCATCTTGGGTAAAAATGTAATTTAGTTTCATTTGTCTCCGACCTTGGTTGAGTGCACATCTCCCGGCGAAGGAAAAAGAAAAGCGTTTTCTCGCCCTAAATTGATTTTTTGGATCTCGGAAATCAGATGAGGCAACTTCTAACAACTCAAGTTGTTATTTAATACCACAATTGGGGACATTGTCAAAGGTGAAGTGTGGATAATTTACCGAAGACGCCGAACTTGACTCCACATGCCTGGATGCAGCAGATGTCAACACGACCGCAGACGATGCTATCACTTCGACGGCAAAACTTTCAGGTGAAGCATTCTGGCTACATATGATGCATGTGTGGTTTTGGATTTCACATTCTTATTTGTAATTTTGAGAATGAATGAATAAACGCCTGTTCGTTCCCCAAGATTTTTGTGAGACTTTCTGCCTTACCGAGCAAACAGACTATAGATACTGACAGCATAACGCAACCTCTTGACACTCAGGGAAAAAAGCCTTGATTTTTTGCTTACTGTTTTAGTTTGGAAGCGAGACTCGTTTTGTGAAAATTGTATAGAAATTTGTGAATGCAAATTCAGTTTTAAAATTGACTTGATTTTTCTGTAATTAAAAATATTGCCTATTAAAGAGGGAAAATTGAAAAAGTCGCGCGAGAAAATACATGTTTCGAAGGATTTCGAACGAAGTCAACGAAATTTCTGACTCAGCAATTGAAGAAGCTCCTACTTTAAACCAGTATTCAGTAATAAAATGGATTACAAACATTTATCGAGGAATTAAGCCTAACACAATGGTCGATTTACCTAGCTCAATCGCGGTATCAATAAAAATTGTTAATGAGGGATTTGGCCATCAACCTTTTCTCTGTTCAAATCAAACCTGTTCAAGTACAAACAATTGAACTCAACTCCACTAGTTAGTAAGTTAATGCATATGTGAAGGATATAAAAACTGTCAATTTTTACTGTCGATCGTTGTTTACAACAATTCTAAGTTTTGCAACATTTCTATCACACGCTAAGTGAAGACAACCGCATCAGGTTTTCCCATCTTTACGTAAGCCGGGTTAGCCGGCCGTCGTGTGCAACCAACGTACCGTTGTTGAAGAAAGTTTTGTTTAGTCGTCAATAAACGTTTTCCGTTTAGTTGTCGCTTCAAGAGTTTTGCTATTTGGTTGGAGAATAGAAAAATTTACAGAGGAAAGAGAAAGTGGAAACACCAAGAAGAAAATTCAACCGACAGTTCCTTTGCTAGAATATTCTGACATCCGTGAAGTAAGAAAAAAGTGACAGGATAGCGAAAATTGAGGATGGACTACTCAACTGAAGAACTCAATTTGCGCTTGGGACAACGAAAAACACGAGTCAGACTCTTTTTGTTTCCTTAAAGCTAACACAAAATGACATTTGAAGAAAAATACAGATGCAGCAATTCCTCCGCTGGATTTTCAGTTTGTAAAGCTGTGAGTGACTCCTTTTGCTTTTATGATGTTTGTTGTGTTCTTTGGAACCACTATCAAACATAACATTTTATGAAAATAAAATGTGATTTTTAAATTTAAAAAAGCTTTAAAATATGTTAACTTTCGTAACTTAAAAGGGCTAAAGACCGACTATTGTGTATTATTTAGAGAAAAGAAAGGTAACCCATCAGTAGCCGATGTTGTTGACTCAACACATTCATTACTCGTTTTCAACCGGGTGCGACCAGACATGTCAATTAGATATGAAACAAGGTTAAGTGTATGCAAATATTTTTTATCTAGATTGATTTAATTTCGAGATATGATGGCTGAAAGACAAACAACGGGCTCGGCACAAAACATTATCCTCAGAAACCAAAGTGCGTTTTCGCGAGCTGCAAACAAAGTTTATCTTACCACAAAACTTCTCACGGAGTCTCTCCAGCTATCCGGCTTACTTTATGAGTCTTAAAAGTAAGAGTTCAAGCAAACATTTATTTTTAAAACCGTATTTTGCTTCTTTAGTTTCGAAAGGCTCTGAAAATTTTTGTCAAAAGTATGCATCCATTTTGCCTCTTTGTGATTGGTTGTTTCTATCACGCGATAAATGATCACCCTCCTCTGACCAGTTCAGTAGGTACGGAATTCGCTAGATAGTCATAGATCAGACCACACGATATGAGCAGTTTTGAAATCGAGTGTTTACCTTTATTTTAGGTTATTTTCATTTAATTCAACCGCCAAACTAATTGTCAAACTCAATTCAAAGATTCTTTCGATTATATTTGGTTGTGGCATGGATCGGTGTAAATGTTATGTTCGATTGAAACTTTGAAAAAAAGTAAAATTAAAAGAATATTTTATATTATATATGATCATGTGAAAGATCATGTGAAACAGTTTTCATCAAAAGCATCGCTGTATCAGATCTACCATGTGCTATTCGTTTTTGGTAAATTCATAGAAAAGCCAGTTGCATACTGTTTAGTTACATTGGCTAAAGCAATGGAAATAATGGAGATAAACTTGGATTATGATTGCAACTCTAATATTTTAAAACTGCACTGCAGCACTACAGTTAGGTTGTACCATATTGTCAGTTATATTTTCCTTCTTCATTTTCTTTAACATTGTAACTGCTGGTACTAATAAAATTATTGTATTTCCTGTGCAATAAGTATTGCATGTATCTAGTTTGATCTTTAATTTCTATTATCCAATAATTTATTCTTTGCAACCAGTTTGTCAGGTTAGGATATATATATTATATTGTCTGCAACTCATCACAGAGGAACTCAAGTGTTTTGTGCATTAAATCAGTTTGAATAAAAACTGTGGTTAATAAGCTAAGTTGTATATTCTGTAATATATATAATTTCAGTATAATTCTTACGGACATAAACGATTTTTAGGCTGTTAATTTAATGCCGCGAAAGACATTTATAAATTATAATCTTGTCTTTCACAGCATTAAATAAGCTGCCAAAAACTATTTTATGTCAGCATTTATAACACAGTAATTGATTGAAATAATGATTTTATGAATTATTTTAGTGTTATATCAGAATTTAAATTAAGTGTTTATTCATCTATAAAAATATTACTTGTGAGATCTCTCAAACACATGTTATAGATTTTAGTTTTAATAAATTTTGTTGTTGAAAAGCATTTTGAAATCATTTATCATGTTCTAATATTGATGATTGTGTATCTGTCCTGGGTGAATTTTAGAAAGCTCCAAGTTACTTTCAATGATATAGTTTTTTAAAAATGTTAACCACTTCAAATTTAGAATTTGTTTATTTATTTAATTATTTACTCAAGTATTTATAAAGGAAGTGCAATTAGCAAACTTAAGCTAGTTTAAATAGAGTCCTTTAAATTAAAATTAAAATTTAGTCAATATTTAGTACAAAAACGAAAGTTGAGGAAATGTACATGCATGTGTGTTTGTGCATGTACATACATGTACATGTAAATACAGTAACAAAGTAAAAAATATTAGCTGTTTTATCTTTTTATATCAAATGTACAGTACTGCAGATATGTCAGTTCATGGAGTTCTGGACTGTTAAATGTGCACAAGTCCAAGTCCAGTTTGGTCTGCATTTGTATATGGAATCTGCATATTGTGTCGATAATATGTAAAGAAGGTTCATGGTATCTGATGGACATCAAACTCATGAGATGATCTTTCCTACTGATGCATATTTCCACTACACATGGCAAGTTCATAATTATCTTAAACACCCAGATTTCATCCTTTGCAGACATCTTTATTTTGTGCAGTTGAAAACTGATCACTAGGTGCATGGGGATTCTCATCTAATGTAAAATCGAGTTCCGTGGCAAGTTATTCCAAACAAACTCAAACAAAGGTTTAATGATTAATGTTGGACTACGAGTTATTTTTATTTTCTAAATTGTTTTGATGCATCCAAAAAAAGAGAGCAAGGGATGCTGGGCCGTTGATTTTCTCATAATAAGAGCTGGCACATTAAAATTTAGATAGTTATCAATCTTGTTAAAGTTTTGACATTTCTATGTGTTTACCTCTACAGGTACCGAAACACCACTTGAAAGTGTTGTTGTGACCCTCTTTTGTCTCAAGGTCAAAACAGTTTCTTCGGTGAATACAAAGGTGCTCAAGAATACGTTCAAGGGCCACCATATTTCAGTTCAAAACAAATTTACTAAGGAATTGTTATGTATAGCATTAGCGCGTCCTCTCTTTGAGAATAAGATTGTTGTTCGCAAGGATTGCAATGCATTCGTTGCTAATGACAATCTTGTTTTGAAAGAAATTTAAAAATAGTGATTTTTAACAAGAACTGGGCCTGATACC
Source organism: Parazoanthus atlanticus (assembly GCA_025448195.2). NCBI lineage: Eukaryota > Metazoa > Cnidaria > Anthozoa > Zoantharia > Parazoanthidae > Parazoanthus > Parazoanthus atlanticus. The sequence continues at coordinate 257 of JAOEHT020025808.1, read as the reverse complement.
TTAAAGTGTATATATATGACCTTTTCAGGGTTTGTTAGATTCTGTATATTTGTACCTCCAAAATCGATTGGCAAAAATAATTTTTGAATTTGAACAATTCTTCGTACCGCAGTTAAGCTTGAAAGGTATATACTCCATGCCAAAATGCCATGGATGCACCCTCGTTATAAACCAGTCCCTTTAGTTCGAAATCTTGCAAAGGTTGGGGTCAGGTTATATTCTTTTGTTATTAGCATTAACATTATTAGTTATTAGTG
>JAOEHT020025699.1:0-14542 GCA_025448195.2 Parazoanthus atlanticus | reverse complement strand
GATTTCTTGAAGAGCTGTTTCACATCCTGAATTCAGTTGAGTGTTTCCAGGCATATGAATCTCCATCTTTGAGAGCCTTACTTGCTCTTCTATATGCCTCATCTGGTGTAAAGCCAACAAGTTTCCTTCCCTTTATTGCCACACCTTTCTCAGCAGCCAGGTCATGAACTTTCCTCTCAATCAACTCAGGACTTGTGTACCTTATACTTCCATCAGATGAAAAATCCTTCGGGTGAAATGGCAAACAATAGTTACTAACAAGTGCAACCTCGTACCCAGGCTCCGTTCACTTGTGGGGCTCCGCAAGTGAACGGAGCCTGGGTACGAGGTTGCTAACAAGTGATGAGAATCAGATGTAAGAGTTGGACTTCATTTATAACTTACAGGAAGGGGAATAGGGAAGGGCCATTTTTTGTACCTGGGTATTCCCTTGGTTTGTTGCTGGCAGGGTGGTGGGGTGGGGCTAGTCATAAATTTTGAAAAACACCCTAAAAAATACTTACCTGAAATCGCACTACCCTGACAAATAACCCAGTCCTGGAGAATCACCCCAAAACTAAAGGAATCAAATGCCATAAAATTTTTGTCATCTATTTCAGAAATAACCAAACTTTCTCTTGCAAACTTAGTGATGAATACATACTTATCTGGGGGCCTTTTTACCTCTAAAATAAGCAATTTAGTTAACTTCAGCTTAGTTTGGCTAAGCAGACCCCTACAAAATACTGGGTTGCCAACAAAATATCCTTAAGGTTACTATTGTTAGTGGCTACTAATGTTAGCGAACTAAAAGAGTTTGGTGAAATCGCCAAAGTACTTGCTAAAATTAGTATTTATCATTATATCCTTTTGTATTTATTGACATTATTTGAAAATCACTAAGTTAAATAGTCACTAAATCTTCCTCAGATTTAGTCACTGCTAACAATAAAACCTTAAGGATGATGAACCTCCTCAATTTCCAATATACGGAGTACCTGTTCCCTTCCCAGGCTTTTGTAACAAATTGGACTAACTGGTACTGTAGGCTCAGCAAAATTGGCACTACCATATTTACCCATGTATAATATGCACCCCTATTTTCTGTTTCCAGAAAGAGATAGTGTTTCAGTGTCATTCTTTACCGCAAATAATTTTCTGAAAAATGTAGCAGTGTTCTTAAATCTAGCTCTACTAGCATGATATTCACTTGTGTTGATGTAATGTTCTACTGCTTGGGGGTACATTTTATGATGTTTTCTTCATTTTCTCCTGCTCTTTACTGCAGTACAATTAAATGCAATTCATTTTCATGATGCTTGTAACATTTTATGAATGAGGAGAACTGTAGCAAACTAAACTTGCTAGCCATGTGACAAGCTTCAAGATGGCAAAGAGTATTTGCATGATTTTCAGCTTTTTTCTCATTCAAATCTTTCCACATTTGTGCAAGAAACCAGAAGATAAATGAGGAGATCAAACCTTTACAAAACCAAAGGAAAATTCTTTACAAACTATTTTGTCATCGGAATACTCAAGAAAATGTAACAGATTTTTATTTTTGATCATGATCATAAGCATGCGAGACTCATATCAATGGCATGGACAGCTTCTGATTGCAGTGATAGATAAAGCTGATGCTGGGCAAATTTTTTGTCCTAATTTATTTGCTTTGCTACATAAAATTGGGAGTCGTTCGACTTGTGTTTTCTTGTGTTTTGATGCAAATTGTTTCATATGAAAACAAAAAGTCCCTTTAGTAAGTAATTTGCATCTCTATCATGAAGATAAAATTTGTGAGAAAAAAAAGTGCACATTATACATGGGTAAATATGGAATTCCATCTGCTGTTGTATTTAATTATGCTGGGACAAATTATAACAAGACTAGCAATTACTACAAAATTAACTAATACAACAACAATGAAACAGTAATTTACTCCATATCAATATACCACAAAACCAGAAAGACACATGTAACATATTTATGAAATTATATTGCACTTATGAGGCCACCTGAAAATAGTGGCAATGTCCACAAATTGAGCTGTGAACAAGGTCAGATTGAGGGGGATATATTAGATGGCTAGCTTTGACTGACCTGAGAGGCTTCCACATTGCAAGCAATTTCTATTGTTCCCTCATGCTCAAAAGCCATAGACTGGACACCTGGTAGGCCACCAGGAGTAGTGGCACGGATCAACCTTGCAATTTCTTTGCCAAGAGCAATATCTTGACAGTCTATCGTAATATTGCAGTTGGTGACATATGGAATAGCACCTACACCAGTACAGCCATATCTTGACGTTGGTGGGGGTCCCAAGTCCGAACCTACCCCCTCATAATTTATACCATGTTTCCCCGAGTACCAGTTTACATCCTTTCTCCTCTCCACCAATCCTCTCTTCAAAGGTCTGTCAGCAGAACCAAACAAAAACACAGATGTGCCTTGTATCGCCTTTGTAATGCGATTCCCAAGACTTAATGCAATATTGCCGCACTCTTCCAAAGAAACTCGGGGAGTGATGGGGTGAATTGGGACCAAATCAACGGCTCCCAGGCGAGGGTGCCCGCCATGATGGTTTGTCAAGTTAATTCTGTCATATGCCACTGCACAAGCATTAAATACACTGTTTTCAATGTGCTCAATTGGAGCCATTATCGAGATGACAGAACGATTATAATCGTAGTCTGAAAATATGTTCAGCACTGAAGCGCGACATTTTACTTCACCTTGCACCGCAGATGAGATGAAGTTATTAACAGCAGCTTGAGCCACAGACTCTACCAAATTCTTATTTCTTGCTTCAGAGATGTTGAGGAGACATGCTACCAAACGCAAATTTGAAGATAGCCCTCTTCCACTCATTATTACCCATATATAATTATATTTGCCAATTTTTTGCTGAAACATTCCAGGCGCTGTTCAGGTCGAGAAAACTGGTTGAGAGAGACTGGGTTTCACCAAGCGTACGCGGTACTGATTGTCAGCGGCCGCTTTAGGAAAATCTAAAATGGCGGACGTTTGAGTGTTGTGTGCAGTCTTGTTTCGGCTCGGAATATTATTGAGTTTTTGAGAGATACATACCTATAAGAAGAACTGAAACGCAAATTCAAAATACTAGAATGTCGATACTACGAATACGGTTGAATTTTGACAGTGTGTTACCTGGCAAGGCAAGGAAATGTTGGTTCTTGCTCGACACTTCAACTTGCCGCGTGGTTGCGGACTTGGCATATCTTATCCAGGAACGATTTGGTTTGAAGAGAAAGCGATCCATTAGCGTCATTGCTCTGTATTTGCAAGGCTTTTTGCTTCCTTCCCAAGAAAAAATTGAAGTAATAAGAGACAACGATGTCCTCAGGTAAGTCGAATGAATGGATGAATAACTTTATTTAGCCACACTACATTCAGTATTGAGTGAGCCAAGAAAGTGCTCGTTTAAAAAATGCGTGTGTTATAAAATATTGAACAATAAAATAAAGCATAATTTTTTTATCTTGAAATTAACACTTTTCAGTTTTGAAGTTAGCGGTAAAGTTGCTTCAGGAGGGATTATTCTTGAGACCAAGTGCTTTGCACACTGGAGCAATTTTCAAACTTATGCACTAGTCAATGTAAACCCCCACCCTGGGGAAACGTGGGGCATAGATGGGGCACAAGTGGGGATTTGTCTATTGAACAAGCCCCAGGGGGTGGGGGTTTAGCAAATTTTGGCAAGATTTGGAAGAGCAGGACTGAGACTGAGAATATTTGCACATGGCCATGGTTCAACTGGTTTAACATGGAGGAGGGCGAAGGTCAGCTTTTGGTTTCTTTTGTTTCGAAAAAAATCATGCATATCTTGACTTCTGATTGTTATTTTTGTTTTTGTGCCAGTTCTACTTCTGGATGGCCTTTTTTGTTGCTCGATTGTTTACGGTAAAAATGTTGATTGTTGGTTACATGCTACGATCGTTTTAAAGAATTGTATGTTTTCAATTTGATTTTCAGAATATGTCACTGTCAAATGTGGGAAAACAGAAGTGGACCTTGAATTAGAAAATGACTGTTCACTGTTACTCAGTAGTTTGAAGGCCAGTTGGCCTTCAGCTACAGGGCTTACTTTTGTCAGTAACGATAGAAAGCGGAGTGTGAGAGTGCATGACGACAAATTGTGGCCGCCCAAAACAGGCTACTAGCGGTGCATCTACAAAGGAAACCTTTGATGAAACCAAGTCCAAAGTTGCATTGAATACTACAGCTCTTTCTCATTTCATGAACTGAACATTAGATAGTGTCAGATGTGATTAACATATTAAAAAAGAGTTAGACTTGCACTAATTAAACTAACTTGGCGCTTTGCTCTTTTATAGTAGTTGATAAACTGTGGGGGCTTTAGTGGGGGTTTTGACCAGTCATCTTGCCCCAATAGGTGGGGCATTTTGCCTTTTTTACAAGTCATCAGTGCTAATGCCCCACCTTTCCCCGAGGTGGGGGGTGGGGGTTTACATTGACTAGTGCATAATCGAGTCATGGGCTGCGGACAACTGGTTCAAAAAGTTTTTCCCGCGCTAGTTCCAAATTAACGCTCCCAACATTTCATGGGATATTGTCTTCTAGCATCATTTCCATTGAGCTATTTGCAGGAGAGCCTTACATAACATAAAGTTTTTGTGGGAGTTGATGATCTAATCTTGAACATAGACCAATTAAATACATTAAAAATCTCACCTGTTGCCAATCCTACCCTGGAAAACATTAACGCTCTGTTGTCTATCCGTGGCCTCTTGCAAAGCACTTTCTTCTGGTAATCTTCTCAACACCTGTAGGATTTGATATTATTTCTTGTTGCAGAGTTTTGAATTTCTATCTTACCTTCTAACAATAAATACAACAAGCACGGTTTGTACGTTATTTGAGTGGAAAGTTTTAAACACCATTATAACTTACTTTATTGTAGAAAACCTTTTGCTCCAGGGAAGAAAGTTTTTGCGACCGTTACACTGACACCTCAGGTGAATGGGGCTTCCAGTTTCCACTCGGATCAACTCGGTGGGGTCTGGAGAGAATTTCGAGTCTTGGTCTCGGATGACCGATTAAGTTATAAGCTGTAATTTGAAACCATTTAGAATTTAACTGACACTATAGTTGTGAATTGAAATAATGATTGTGAAACTAGAGCAATTTTTTGGTTATAATCCAGGTGACGAGCCTTACCAATTTAGCACACGTTCTTTGTGCAAAATTGTCACTCATACAATGCGATACAATACCACAACACAGCATAGCACGGCACTGCAATGCAATGCAACCCATAACAGCACAACACAGTAGATTCATAAATGCAGGAATTGTTAAATAAAAAGGATCGTTATCCCAAAATATATGCAGATCAGTAATTATGGATCCGGGCCAGAGGTTTCATATTACTACTAAATTGGTTATCAACATGCACGCAAGCGGTTTGAGAAGAGGTTTTTCGTACAGCAGGATCGAATGGATTTCGCTACGAGAGATCGAGGTTAAAGAACCATGGCACCCTAAATATATACTACTATAAAATCTGGAGTCTAAATGTTATCCACATTTTAAAATTCGATTTAAGTGCGAAAATAGTAAACAACATCGACGAGGGATGAACAAATGATTTGTTCTGTTTCATTTCACTTCACTAAATTTCATTACATTTAATTTCTTTTCATTTTATTTTATATTCCTCCATGCCCGTACTCCTATGAGTTTCAAATATCCAATATATTACTTTCAGTTTGGCCAAACGTAGATGCAAGTCGATGCAAACCAGTGCAAGTTTTGACTTTCAAACTTGCGTCCAACTTGCGCTTCGTTTGGCCACCGATGAAGAACTTGCCCTGACTTGCATTCAAATTTGAGCTCGCTCAAAGTCCATGCAACTCAACACAAGTCCATGCAAGTCAGTGCAAGCTAGTGGCCAAACGAAACGCAAGTTAAACCCAAGTTAAAAACGTGCAATGAAGTCACCGACTTGCATTGGCTTGCATCTAGGTTTGTTCAAGGCTTTATAACTATAATGATCCCCAACTCAGTTTAGAGTTTTGCAAAAAGGAACTACCAGGTAAACAGAACAATATAACAATAAAATCGCGATTCAAGACTTCATTGAGACCTGTTACTTCTGGAAGCAACTGCAAGGCTGTTTTAAAATTGGTATAAAGCAGTTTTGGTGTATAGACTGTTTCTAAATTCATTTGGCAAAATTTTATTTGGTGGCACCGAAAATTGATTCGAAGAAGTATCTGTTAGCAGTTTATTTTCGCTAGCAGGCCAATATCTACTATCTGAATTACAAAAGAGAAGTTTTTAGAACTAACGGATTATGATTGTTTCGTTGGCGCCCTCCTAAGCCATAGAAATTCCTGCCAATGCTGTCAATAATGTTAAAGAATTATCAAATTGACTTTGATGGCTGTCACTTGTTGCCAGTCAATATATTTAAGGCGCAAAGAGAAAACTGCGGAATATCTTGTGTCTTTTCGTGTGCATAAATATAATTAATCAGTTGCTTTACTGTTGACAGATGAAAGTTTTTGTAAAAGCACGTTCTCGACAGTTTTGTAAATGCGAAACATTTTGTTTCCTGTCAAACTATACAGGGCTAGATTGCACCAACACCGAAAATGGCTTTGTTTAGACGAAATTAAGGAACAGTTCGGCTAACAAACAAATTTTCTGTATAGCTACCCAGCCCGTGGCTGGCTCTTCCAAAATTTGCGCAAGTTGAATTTTGACATTTAGTATGACGCGACCTTAAACCCGTACAGGAAAATTGTTGCGATTGATTAAAGTGTTTTCACATACTTCAACAAGCTGAGTTATTGTTGTTGGATGACGTAAATGGATAAGATGTTTTCCGAAAATCCAGAATTTGACGAAGTGCTCAAGACTTTGGAACTAGTGTAGCATCCCAATATAAGCATTCGAGTGCCACCAGCAATTTATGTACCTGCTTGAAGAAAAACAATCTCGTTAAGGACAAGTAAAAAAATTAGTTTGCTATAGAATCCTTTTTTTTTTACATTTTTGGTCCGGCGGTCACGTAGGCCAATTGGTACGTGTTATAAAAAAAGATACATTCAGTGCTATTGTCTCAAAATCGAATACGAAGTGAGCAAATAGCTATCTGCTAGAAAGACCTGATATTTTTGACTCGAATGCATTCAGAATATTAAAAAATTGGGGAAGATTTTTAAAGTTTAAGAACATTTTAAATAAGATGCCCATAAGAAGGATAACATTTTCTTTTGGTATTTGTATTAACGTTCGAAATCGGCATAATCACTTTGACTTAATTCATTCAACTTAATTTAATTTAAGATAAAAGGTGTGAATATAAAAAGAGCTATGATCGGGGACTTTACTGCATGATAGTCGGGAATGGATGCTAACGAACTAATTTTTCTTTTGACGTTAGCAGCGTTCACTTTTTTTTTGTGAAAGACGACTTCGAAAAGTGCATCTTCTTAGTTTCAAAAACCAATACTTTTCATACCTTCATTCTTTAATTGATTATCGCAGTAACAAGGTGACGTTATATCACTGACTTAATGAACACAGAAAGAACACAGTTAACGGTGGCAGCAAAATATTGAAAGTTTCCATGTTGCTAATTTGTAATTAAGCGTTTTCCAATCACGAGAAAAGCGAAATGAAGATAAAACCGTATCAATCTAAAAAGCTAGAAAAGTTTCGTTCCGAAACACTTGTTTTACTCTTTGTCTCTATATTGCATCACTGCACAGCCCTAAAACAACGTTCAATTTACTGTTGAAACCCTTTTTATTTTGAAAAGAGGAACAAATTAGAAATTTTACAAATATAGCATGATAACAATTGCTATGTTGTTTTAGGCCATCAAATAAACTTTTGAGTTCGTTATCTTTTATATTTCATTTGCTCAAAGTATATTTCAATACAAACGTTTTAGTATTTAATGCATGTATATTATAACGCAGTTCTTTCATATTCTTTAGTAATTCAAATTTTATACACACTCCATGAATCTAACTTTATTTATGAAGAAAGAAAGAAGCTGAATTCGATCAAGTTTCAATCATTTTTAAAAATGCCCTCCTACACAAATTTTCAAAAAACAAAACAAGAACTAAGCTAAAACGATTTACACGTTAAAGCTAAAATGTTCCAGGATTCAAACAATACTTTAGATATTTTTTCTTCTTTCAGGACTTCTTTCGTAATTATAACCATAGCTATACCTCAGTAATAAAATCTAAATAGATTCCTCATTAGATACTTCTATAATTCATTACCAACTGATATTCAATCTGCCAGTACTTTTTCTTCATTTTCAAAGAGATTCTATACTTTCCTCCTGGGTTGCTAAGCTAGTTTTTTCGGTTTCTCATTTCTCTCGTTTTTTTCCGTGTGGTGTTTATATCTAAAGTCTGAGATCAATATTTACCTTTCATTTTTTTCATTTTGATATAACTACATTAGCCAGCTGTGACTTCATATTTTTTATTATATTCCAATAATTAGATGAGGTACCATCTCGCATAAGCCTTGTGGTTTGCTATGGTCTCTCTCGCCATTTCTCCATATTTGTAAAATATTGTATTTTAGATATGGCAAATTAATAAACTTAAAACTTGAAACTAGTTAGATGCCTTTATTGAATGTAAACAGGGCAGTCCTTTCAGTTGTAAATAAATCGATCTACTTCTACTATCAATAGGAGCCCTGTGCATATGTCTAAAATCTAATTACAATTTATACGTAAAAATGTTACAAAGATAATAGGGCTAAACCTATTTACAACAAGATACAAAAACTAATTACATTTTAAAACATATACAGATTATTGGCCAAACAAAAGGTACTTATTGTTGTTGGGGTTGGCTTTAGGTATCATTTTGGAGAATTATTGGTTTTTCTTGTAAAAGCAGATGAGATTTCTAGCCACTTTTAGAAAAAGAAATCACAACATTTCTTGACAAAACACAAAGTTTGTATCATCAACCTCCCTCATTGACAAGTAACTTTTATTTGGCCTCCTGACTGAGCTAAAGTTGATTTACAAGAAGATGTAAAAATCTTGGGCACTCGTATACTTTAGATTCTTGCACATAAAAGTATTTTGTAAATTCATTGTATATGTTTTCAAAAAGATGGGTTTCATTGAACGATCAGAACCACGGGTATTCCAAAAATACCGCTGCTTCAGTACCTTGATGAAAACAATTAATCGGACAAAGAAGGTATTCTTTTGTTTTAAGGTGTTTTGGGGCTATAGTACTCAATCAACTACGTATCTTTCAAGCCAACGAGAAACCGCATAAACAACAGGAAATCCATTTCCCTTCGACTGGAACCGTGTACACCCACATAAATATTTCCTCTTTATATCACCGATAGCGTTTTGATCACAATATGCATAAGTAAATCGCGCAATTCATCTATTTACACTTCATTTTCATTTCAAGTTTTTCAAAACGAAAGAGCTTATAGTATCCGGATATGCCACTAAAATAATAAGCTAAGCAAATTTGATTATATCAGATACAAGCCAATGGGTTCTTTATTGTACATTTGCAATTTCTCCAAATTGCTTTATTGGTTATATCTCATATTTTTTGTTTTCTTTTGTTTGGTTTGGTTTGGCTTGGTTTAGAAACAAATGGTAAATTTGGTAAAGGCAATGAAAAAACATATCTCCACTCTCAAGATTAAACTTTCCTTTGTTTCACTTTTGCTTTCAAAGTCTGGTAGATCTATAAAATATGCAATTGAAAACGACTTCGAAAGTCTGAATTTTAAGCCATCTTTGAACACCACTCATACAATAAAACTTAAAAGCTTTTGTTTATCATGCACACATACAGAAAATGTTTACAAGTTTGGCGGCCAAGACTGTGAACATTAATCCGAGTGACAAACAGCAATTCACTCGGCAGAGTACTTAGTTTGGTAAAATTTGGTAATCAAGTTACAAGCAATGTCAGTTGCTTCCTCAAACATGAAAACTGTACTCGTCTCCTAACAATGAGCAATTTACTCGGTAGAATACTTAGCTTATTAAAATGGAGATAATCAAGTTATAAACAATGTTTTGTTTTCTCCAACTTGGACACTATATTTTTCTACAAAGAGCAATTTACTCGGTGGAGTACTTAGCTCGATAAAATGGAGACAATCAAGTTATAAGCATTGTCAATTGCTTTCTCAAACCAATTCGTTTCCTAACGATAAGTAATTTACTCGGTAGAGTACCTAGCTTAGTAAAATGGAGGTAATTAAGTTACAAGCAATGCTTCTTGCTAATTTGAAGATAGAAACAGCATTTTTCTCCAAACAGCAATTCACCCGATGGAGTATTTAGTTTGGTAAAATAGAGATAATCAAGTATTATCAGTTTCTTTCTCAAACATGAAAACTGTATTCGTCTCCTTGCATCAATTTACTCAGTAGAATACTTAGCTTAGTAAATAGGAAGTAATCCAGTTATATCCATTGTTAGTTAATTGCGGCTTTCTCAAACATGGACACTCGGCAACTCACTTGCTAGAGTACTTAATCTGGTAAAGTGGAGGTAGTCAAGTTTCAAACAATGTCTTACTTTTTCAAACAAGAAAAAAGTATTCGTCTCCTAACAGCAATTTAGTCAGTAGAATACTTAGCTTAGTAAAATGGAGGTAGAAACTGCATTTTTCTACAAAGAGCAATTTACTCGGTGGAGTACTTAGCTCGGTAAAATGGAGATAGTCAAGTTATAAGCAAGCTCTTGCTCTCTCAAACATTGAAACTCGGCAACTCACTCGCTAGAGTATTTACTCTGGTAAAATGGAGGTAACCAAGTTTCCAACAACGTCTTGCTTTCTCCAACATGGAAACTGCATTCTTGTCTTGCTACCAAGAATTCTTTGCTCAGAGCTTTTGATCTGTGCTGGACATGGTTCGGCTGCGATGAGTCTTGCCCTCCACGGTTTCACACATGTTCATATCTGAGACAAACCGCTTGTCCGGATCACTGAACGATGAGGAAGTGCTGGTGAGGTTGTGGCGCTGTCTTGTGCCGTTAGCGCGAGCTTTGCTGACTCTTTTAGACATAAACAAAATCTTCCACGCCTCTGCTCGGAATGCGGGAATTCTCAAGGTGTAGATGAAAGGATTAACGCAAGAGTTACTGTACTGTAACAATTTGGCTAGGTATATCACCAATACGTAGGTTTTCAGAGAGAATGAGCAGCAACTATCGAAGTAAAAAAGATAGCCCACGGTACTGCTAAGGATAATGAATGGAAACCAAGTAAAAAAGAAAATGACTGTTACGATAAGCAAAGTACAAGCAATGTGTTTGTTGTACTTCTCACTGCGTCCCCTCGCTTCACAGCCTCGTCTTATGTACCATAAGGTGCAGTAAGCGGTGAAAGTGACAATTAGAGGAATGACAGCAAACACTGTTCGGATGTTGAGGTCAGCCAAACGAGTTATTCTCTTGGGAAGGATTTGCTTTGATGAAAGTGCTACCACTGCAGCGATGAACCAAGTAAGAGAGATTGCGACTGCATAGTGCCATCTCCTCAGCAGCCGATGTTGCAGGGGCCAAGACACTGCGACTAGCCTTTCAATGGAGATAAACGCGATGGAATACATGGACGTTAGCCCTGAGAGAACGTCAAAAAAATAATGTACATCGGACAAGGTCTCAGGTCGACGGAGTTGGCGAAAGTTCCACACAACAGCAATTATCTGTAACGGTACAGATATCGCACCAACGGTGAGATCAGTAATGGCCAGGTTGATCAGCGTATAGTGCAGCTTTTTGCGCTTGAACTTCTTTTTCAGAAAGACCGCGATTGTAAGCCAGTTACCCAGGATGGTGACAACGCCAACTAGGGCGTAAAAGAAGCACCAGGTGGCTGTTTCCCCCTCTGAGATCGTGCTCGCGCTGAGCGGTCCTCTTCGGCTTCCTCTGAACTCACGTGCACCTTGAAGGGACATGTTGCTTGCGTTTTGGTGATCTTCCATTCTGATTATCAGTTCTCGCACTGGTTTTGTCCTTGTTGATATGTCATATGGTCTACAGAACCACTCCTTTGCTCATCAGAGACGATTCGCTCTGAAACAGCAAGATAATGAAGCAGTCTGTTTTAGCAAAATATTCTGCGTTTTAAGTGGTCCGTATTTATAGAAGCACAATTGGTGCGAACGTGACATATTAAACCTGTGTATTGTGCTTTGCTGCTCGTATGTGATTCTTCTAAGTCTTATGTAAACATGGTGCTGTCATCAATTTAGTAATATTGTTAGGCGTGTTTCTACTTGACAACCTAACTTCGTTTGATGCTCCATATTGTTTGTCACTATCCAAACATTCGTCTTTTGAATATGCGAATGTTTGCGTCTTTGCTTGTTTGTCAAGTCAACAACCAGCCAACATCAGTACAATCATGACGACAACTAATCAGACAAGTTGACGGCGCAACACCAACTAATAACTAATTCATTAATAGAATTTTTCGTAGAGACGATAATTAGTTATTTGTACTCTTTCTAATGCTTTTGAATTATTGCCTCAGTTTCTAGCGGAAGATGCGATTGATGAGTAGTAAACGTTATCATTAATAAAAACCATGTCTATTATTTTGAATTATCTCATAACAACGTTTTATATTCGGGAAGTAACTAGACGTTCTTAGTCGTTCTTAGGATTCTCAAGTATTCTTAAAAGTGTTTTTGGTTTATCTTCATTTTGCAATTGTTAAATTGCTGTACTGGGGATCAGAATGCCTTGGTATACGTTCAAAAATTATCGAGCTATCCCCAAACACTGAAGCCTACAGGAATAATTCGTATTGCAAAAACTCAGGTATTTTAGCAATGACACTATGAATATTGTAAACTTAAATATAGTTAGGAAGGCGGTATTTAGCGCAATTTAGTTGTTTTAAATATTGTCCGATGTTTTTTATTGTCATTTAAATATTGTAAACTGAATAATTAAAATTTCCTTCGTTTTACTATTTTATTTTATTTTATTTTATGTCATCCTTTACAGGACTGAATAAAATTTTGAAATAAAAAAAAACACATCTAAACATAACTGACCTTCTTTTTCATGTACGCCCAAATGTATTCCTAGCTCTGTAACATATACTATTACCCATTTCAAACTTGAAGACGGTTACAGTGTTAATATATTTGTAAAGAATTGTAAGCAAGAATTGAGCTAACTATAACCAAATCGACGGTTCTGTATACTTTGTAAAACTCGTGTTTTGCCAAATATAATGCTCTTTCGCGATATTATGGTAATAAACTTAGTTGCAACCTGAGGTGTGTTCAACAGCACGTTCTCAAATTTTGGTCGTTTTGCAGCATCAACGTTCTTATAAAAAGGATCTTAAGAAACCGAGTTTAGATGACTTCTTAATGATAGGCATTCTTTCGAGTTTGACAGTCTTAGCTTGTAAAAGGTGAAATAAGATATTTCCTAACCCTCCAACTATGTTTCAGTGATATTATTAAGCTACCGGCAAACATTGTGAGCTGAAGGTTTGTGTCAAACATCGACTGTTTTCGAAAAAAAGCGATATTGGTAAAGCAGATTAATAATCGCACGGTATTCACATTTCGAGTCAATATCTATTTACAATACCCCACTCGGTTTTCGTTGGCTGAGAAATGTAAAACGGCTATCATCTTTGAAAAATAGAAACTTAGATGTCTGAATAAAATACTCTTAGGTAATCGTTACTGTCAACTTTCGACAAAAAACAACAACATCGATTTTTCAAGAGAATGTTGTCTTTCATAGCAAGTTCTGGATATGTAGAAGAAGCGGGCTATACATTTTCTTTCTGGAAGAGTTATAAAAGTAAAAAGACGTAATATGAAATATTGAATAAGTATTTGGGAACTTACTTATTTCTAAAAAAATAAGGCTTGCAAATTCATAGAATCTTTCCTCACTTTGCGGATAATAAAAAGATGATCTGCGGAACTTCTTGTGATTCAGTGTCATTCTGTTATGACGCTTGATTGCTGGTGGTTCTGACACACAAGAACAGATATCACATCAATTATCAGCACACTATATAGAGACAATATGTCAGATCCACGAGTACTTCTTAATTTCAAGGTATATCTTAACTGAAAGCAATATTTTTTATTTGTATAAAGTTTAAAAGTTCCTGAAGAAACAAGATTTGAAGTGCAACTAGTCTGAAATTGATAATAGATAGAAAGTACTGCAGACTTGGTTAAATCAGTAGGCAAATGTGTTTCCCACACTTCTGAAAAAACAAATTTACTTTGCGGGAGTACTAAAACTTTAACTTTTAAATAATCGACCTTTTTCTTTTTCATTTTATCTTTGTTAGGTCTCTTGCAAATCTGCTTGTGTGTTCATCTTTACGCGCAAATGCAAGATTGTGTACGTTTTCTTTAAGCCGGCTTGCTTTAAGAAGAATTTCAAGAGGGTGGTTTTTAAGTAATGGGCCCTTCTACTTTGGGAAAACTGAACTAACATTTTCCCCAATTTCTCTCAGTTTCTCATGCTAATTGATTTGTATTTAGTCAGAAG
>JAOEHT020025588.1:0-14548 GCA_025448195.2 Parazoanthus atlanticus | reverse complement strand
GATTAGGGTTAAGGTCAGGGTTAGTCGGTATTAGTTGTATTTCTGCGATCACGACCTTGTCTTCTTCATGAACACGGCAAGAGACTGTTGTTCGAAATGGCATCGACTGTTACAAATGCCATCGACCGTTTACGAAAGGGAAAATTGCTACGCCGAAAAACAGACCATATCAATAATCAAACCTAATATTTGGCTCACCGACGCAGAAAAAAAAGATTTTAAAAACTAGTCTTCCAGAAATTTCAGTTCACTATGATTACTTAAATGTTTTCCTGGAACGACACAAGATGGACGTGTCAGATACCGGAAGAGTCATTTAGTGTTTCGCGTGCTCAGTAAAGCCAGTATTTATAATCTTATGCACCATTAGTACTCTTAAGTAAATTCTTCCGGCAGAATTTCGAGCAGAATAGCCTTCAGGCAGCGGGCAAATAGGCAACTTTACGAGCAAATACGGAGCAATATCAACAAAATAACTGTAGTGAACAATAAAAAAAATTAAGTTAAATCTGTATTCTTTAACTCAAAACCTTTTGCGTTGTGTTCTTCATTTTTGTGTTATCATAATTCGGCAACCATTAAGACTACGTCAGAAATTTGAAATTGTGTTTGATATTACTTCCTACTGTAGTTACTTGGCTTTGAGCGAGTCAAACAAGAGTCGCATACAATGAAAACCAAACGTATCCAGTAAAAGAGAGATGGTAAAAGTACAGGGCCAGCTACTTAACCAAAACATGCATTAGTTAAATTTGCACCAAATTCCGTCAACCCCTCCCCTCTCCCACTCCCTTCCACACCCGCAAATAGTCGGCTCCAACACGATTTCATTAACATGGCAGCTGTACACAGCATAAAACATTCTAGCAGGCTGGGCTACTTTTTATGGCAAGTTGGAACCTGAGAATTATTGATATAAGAAACGAATATAATACACTAGTTAGTGAAAACGTGAAATTAGGCTGACGAGTTAAGTCTAGTATTTTTACAATTTAATGTTTATGTTGTTGGGTTTCGAATATTATGATTCCGGATAGGATTTAGGGATTATTTCTGTGCTAAATATTAGAAGATCGGCTTTGGACCGCCTGGAGCAGATCTCCAATGCACTCAATACTGCACAAACAATCGGCTCTGCATGCTTTAGATGTCTTGGCAAAGATTTAAAAAGGTAAACTAAATATTTAAAACGACGTATGATGGGTTTTATACGTTATCAGTAGAGTAGCTCGGAAATGTTTTCTTGGCCGTATTAAGAATATCACTTTTGAGGTTAGAACTCTCGGGACAGTTAGTCACGTACGAAAAAATAGATTTAATTCACTTCGGTGGTAGGTTGAGTTCAAGAACGGAATATCGAACTTTTTTATGTTTTTCAGGACAGTGTTTTGCGGCATTGTTTTGTTGCAGCAAATCAGTAGATTATTTTCGAGTTATCAATAAAATGCATAGTTTCAGAAGGTCGAGAGTGTTTCAATATTTCAGTTCCTTTCGCATACCATACATACACCCTCTCACACCCTGGCGGTGTGGATACTAAGGCCATTTTTTGCCAACATTATTGGTGGTACAGCCGGCAGTCAACCACGGTTTGCCTTTAATAATTGCTCAGTTTTCCGCCATTTTTTGCCAACACTACTGTACTGATAGTACAACCGGCAGCCAACCACGGCGTTACTTTATTTGCTCGTTTCCCGCAATTTTTTGCAAACATTACTCATGGTACTTCCGGAAGCCAATCAGCAACCTCGTCCCCAGGGCTTCTGGGTATTTTTCAAAATGGCGGTTGAGCAACCCAGAAGGCCTGGGAACGAGATTGCGTTGTCAGTTCTTCGCGCGTACACTCACTTTTACCGCCATTTTGAAAGAAGAAGCTGAAATGAGAAATACAAGCTTACATAAAAAATCCTAAGTCCTAAAATTAAGAATCCATATATACGTAAAATTAAATAGCATGTAAAACAAAAGGAAAATTACAATGATATCAGTTAGTGATTCACAAGTGTCGCCCATCAATCTGGTTGTATCGTTTAGTTTTGAGCTGATATCTTATTGCCCAATATGAGTTCTACCATATTTTCATCTGGGACAGTAATTTGATATTTATATGATAATAGCAAACAGTTGTCGTCTGCTTAGATTGTGCTTGTTGCTTAGGTTCGATAGAACGTTATTCCTTCACATGCTGAAGTTACGGATATATAAGGATGTCGGTGGACACAAAGAATAAATTTCTTTACTTTACTTTGGAAAAAATGTTCGTGTAGCCCTCCGATTCTGTAGGAAATGAAACTGTCTCCGATTTATAGTAAAGACTGAATTTCTCACAAAGAAGAACACTCTCGTACCTTGGACATGCAATTCGACTCTATATCACATCTTCACGCGGTTAACTCTGCATTTGCCTGTTTTCAGCGTGTGATCGAGATATATTTTTGGTGTAGGTAATGATGATGATGGTGGTGATGGTGATGATGATAGTATTAGTAATAATGATAAACTTTACTTGAAACTGGGTAGCCAGGTTTACATAAAATAGTTTTCATCTAGGCCCTAAGAATCTAATTTGGAGTGTACAAGTACATTGTGGTTTTCTCATATTCGTATTGCTTGTCGTTTGAAAATCTTGCCTGATATATGTATGTAAGTATAAAACGTTCATGTTCAAGGCGAACTAACTCTATTTAAATCTATATATCTTACCACATTTATATCTAACTCTATAAGAACTGTGTCAAACAATTTCTAAATATCTTGACATCTCTAAGTAACATTGACCAAGATGAAAAATGCACACATATCATGCTAACATGTAAGTGTTTGATCTATTTTTGTATTCAGAACAACTCTTGAAATAGTTATCTTTTGAAACCGAAAGAAAACAAACTTTTGTAATTGTAGGGCAGAGGTTAAAACCCAAGCTGAAGACGTGAAATCACCTGACATGTGCATATGATTTTAAACTGAAGAGTATTCTATTACAGTCAAGATTTTAATTGTAGTGCTGGTATTGCCACATGACGAACGATACAGTAATTTTCTAATCTCGTCACTTGTGATAAATATCTTGTTAAAAACAATATTGAAAACAATGTGGCTATTATCAGGCAAGATACGAATGGCGCTGTCCAAGACACGATGTTTGACGTTTAATTATAGGTAAAGAATGATTTTGAAGACTGACTACAAATCAGTTGTGATGACATAATCCTCTTCAGCTGGTGCCTAACCTAGTTCCTGTACGTTTTCCACCTTATATCAGTGTACTAAAAGTACAGACGATTTTTTTTTGCGCTTGTACACCCAGGAGTTTGTCTTGCTTATTGATAAACTCGGAAAACTTTTAAAGCGTCGTTTTTGTGTGTTGACTAATGGAATTTTGCTTTATAGTTTCCTAGCTTAGTTTGTTCAAAACTTCCGTTTGTCTGTAAACTATCAGTTTTCCGCGTGTAATGTTGTGGGTGCGCTGGGCGTGTTCGAGAAGTTTCCGTCACAAAAAAGTCTGGTTCACACGAGTGGTTTATCGAGTGTTTAGCTAATATTCAATGATGCTTGAAGCACTTTCACTCTCTACCTGTGCGTTTTTCCGCAACAACTTTTCTTGAATGTGGAGCATTCAAAAGGAATGAGTGGCAATATCGCAGTGACTCACTTCGTGTTGGCCGTGCTGTTAGAGTATAGCAGGGTTTAGATTCACTAATAGTAATACTTCTCGCTCGCTTGATGCCGCAAGTTTAGTCGTTTGGCCTCTGCTGTGCTTGTTGAAGTGATAATCAATAATGGTCAACTTACGAATTGAAATCGCCTCCGCGGCCGATAAACCCAACACGACGGTTAGAACGGAGAAAAAAGGAAACGAAAGTATAAATCGAAAGGAGAGTAGAGACAATCGCAAGCCAGGTAAAGAAATCGATTTTAAGTCACTTATTTCTCTCTGCTAATGATATTGCATTCGCTGCCCGGTTAAAACTTATTTCGTATTAACATAACAGCTATAATGCTTCAACTTGCTGCTTCTACGAGCAGTTATCAGTTATGTTGTGGTTTTCTTGGGCTGAGAGTTTTGTTGTGTCAATTGTTTTTGAATCGCGACTTGATCACTGGACGTTACGAAATACTACGGCGTTTAAGTTTTTGTTATTGTGCTAAAAATGTCCATTAAGGATTCTTTAACATGCTGAGACAGCGACAAAGGCTCGTCGATTCAGACTGGTTTTTGTAAAATCTTGCAGAAGTACAGTAGTGTGTTTTTGTAGTGAGCTGCGATCTTCCTTTCCAAACTTCGAAACCTTTATTTGTTCGCCTCGGTTTGGTGTGTTCTTGATGGATAAATACAAAATTAGTCGCAAAAGGTAAACATGCTAAAATACCACACAAAAACAGTTGAATATTGCCGAGTTCTTACATGATTAATGTTTTGGTTTAAATTTGGATCAGTAATGACGAATATAGCTGATTTTATGGATATTACTATTAGCACTGCCATCGGAGTTTATAACCATAAAACAATATTACACCAAAGTCAGTAACATTACATTCCTAAGTTAGATGATATTCTATGTAAGCTGACTGATGGCACACGCTTTACTTTATTGAATATTGGCAAACTATTATTCTGTCTGTTTCAACTCTTATACTCCTGTCTGGACCTCTTTTGTTTTCGATTCTAAATTGAAATGTGTTATTTGACTAGATTAACCTCCAGGTCATGCAGTCATTTCAGAGAATCATTGCCATCTTTGTTTGCATTATATTTTTCTGAAGCATTTCCTACATGTGAGTTTTAAAACTGACAACTGGTTGCCATTGAGTCATTTTACTATTTTGGTTTTTTTTGTTGATTCTGTTGTTTGTTTGTTGTTTCATCACGTGAACAAACTATATTTTTATAAGTGAATCTATTTATATCATCGGTGAAACAAGCAGATCAAGATGTTGATCAGAAATATGTATAATTTTGGGTCATTATTTATAATACGTGAGCTCAAATCGCTTTAAGCGGTATTATAAGAATAATTGGATTCTTTAACCCCAGATAGACTTCGATCTCTTATCCATGTATTTCCCCTGCCCTCTCCCCTGCGGTCCTCTCTTTGTATCTTTTCAAGGGTGGGGTACAACGTAAAGAATTTTTCAATCGCAGTTTTAGCACTGAGGTATTTCCGTGCCGTGTATCAAAATTTACTGATATCCAGGCATTAACAGCTGTACTGTTGCAATCAGTTAACCGACAACTTGCCGTCAAAAATCGGGGTTTTGTTCTCCGAAACTTTTTTAAGATGATACATGATTGCCTGATAATACCACTGGGTGCAAGTTAGAAAGACTCGGAGCGCATCGTGTTTTCTATTTTATTGCTAATTAGGTTGTCCAGCCTGCGGGCGTTTTAACAAAAGAGTGTTTTATCAGGTCCTATCAATGTTTATCTCCCGTTGCGCATTCAAATTTCGTATTCAGAATTATAATTTGTGTCGGTAGTTTCAGTTCAGTTGTTATCGGTCGGAGTTGTTTTGAAACTGAAATTCTATTCATGTGATCTTATTAAAAGTGATTGTTCCCTGAAGTGGAACGGTTGTGACAAAGTATCGAAGGAAAGCATGCAGTCGAATTATGGGTAACCCACATGAGCTCAGTGTGTCGATCAAGTTTCTATTGCCTTCGGGAAATGAGTTCTCTCAATCAGAGGCAAGTTCGAGTTATTTGGCGTACGAATGCTGGACTCAATCAAGCTCATGAAACGTGTAAGTTTAGCAGAGAATCCGGCCCTAAGTAACATTTTAGAACGGTCTGCTCGCCTCTCAAGTGGAAATGTTGTGTCTCGGTTGGTTGCGCTAAATTTCAAACACAAAACTCAAAAATTGCGCAGCCCGGCAAGAACGATGCAACTTTAAAATTTAAGATATAGTTTAGTTGATGAAGAGGTGGGAATAGATTCATTTGACTGTCTTCAGTTTTCAAACGAAACTTCTATTCGCCAAAGCCGAGGTTTGGACTTTAATATTAAGTACAGACTACGGCGCAAAGTTGACAAATGAACAATGAAGATTAAGGTTTGGCAACTTTTAATCCTAGGAAAGTTCTGCACAAACCATTCCATAAACGTTTTCAGTGTTAGAACATCAGAGTAGTGATTTTAATCTCGCCGTTCTCCTTTGCTCGAATACGGCTAGTTAATCTAGTCTGCAAATTGCTTTCAAGATTCGTTTCCTTAAATGCAAGCCCGGCATAACTTTACCAAAGAGTTTGCACCAGATTAGTTATGTTTAATGGTTCATCAATGTTATGCACTGAAGCTGAACGCTTAGTCTGAGAAAACTAGGCCTATAATCGGATCCCACTTGACACAAATACGTGAGTTTTGCGCTGTATAGATTTAAGTCAACCTGTCTTGTTAATTGTTCGTATTTCTTTGCTCCCTGCACAGGCCGGGGTCGTTCCCATGGACCTCACAAATTTCATATTCCCGTTGTACCGAGGAGACATAGCTTTGATGAACGGATATTCGCTCATACGGTGAGTGTTACAGATCTAATGATATCTTCTGAATGTGTCTTTTGTAACCATTACTTAATAATATTAAGAGTAAACTCAATTTCCATAGGGCGACCCATTCAGCTGCGAGGCTGGTATCCAGAGGGGCCCTGCTTAAGGAAATTTAAACTTACAGTATTATATATAAAATCTAAATAACTGAAATTACAATACTGTAAAAGGTATTTTATTTGTCAGAGAACTGTTTATCGTTACTGTTAATGGCTGTGTGGGTGTCTGTCTTTATACATTTTTGATCAGTTAGAGTCAAATTTTTTTGGTGTCTTTTGTCTGTGTCAGTGTCTGTCTTTGGTTCTTCCACCCACTCGTTTCCCACTTTGTCCGTTTGTAGCTCAGTTTAATTGGCTCATATTCTGTTATGTGTTGCATTTATATTCTATCAGTTGATTGTTTCTTTATCTATGATCTATGCATTGTGCGTGTTGAAGAGAACCGTTTTATCTGCCGATCTTCCCTGATGTTTTACTTTCGTTACCAATTTTGCTTAGTTAGTTTAGTATAAACCAGCATTTAGATTTGACATGCCGTTTTGAGGGATATGTCTGAAACCGAAAAAGTTATATCGAACTTTTTTTATAGCGAAGCTGTTTCGGTGCCTGAAGGCGAGTGTAGAGTCCGCTCTGGTGCGGTGCAAACTGAGAAAGCAATGGCATTTTCTCATGCAAAATTATATCACTAGCTAATAAACAACATCCGAAAGGGCAGAAGGGAAGAACTTTTTATATGAAAGACGTTATGCAGTTTTCAAAACCTGTTTAACTAACTTTAAGTTTCAATCCGGCTTCTCAAGCACCTGGCGTGGTGCGATACACTTCACCGAATTTGATATCCAAATATGGAATAATCCCTAACTTCGCACGTGCTATTCAGATCAACCGGGGAAATTATGGGTATTAAAGGTTTTAGAATAATTTGCTTCCTTCTGATAGTGTCGTAGATATTTAAGTGCTGGTCTAATATTTGAAGAGATTTTTTTCTTTTTCTCCGTGTGGGCCCATTTCTCGCTATCGCTCAAAAAGAATTTACTTGGGATATATTGTACAGCACATTACTATATCGAATTTTTGAAGGATTTGTTCTCTGGAAACGTACAGTTATTTTTGCCGTGAAGACGTTGCCTTTGACAAAACACTTGTCCTTTTTTAGGCCCAAGAAGAAAATAGGCGTGTTTCCGGTTGCCCGACTGTCCGTAATTTCAGGCTGCCGACCCTAAAGATTTTTTGTGCTGTGGCAGTTTGTTTTCTGTTCTTTCAGCAATTTAAAAAACAAAACACAGCGAACTGAGCAGTAAATTAAAAGAGACGATGCCCTACCGAAGCAAGACTAAACATTTTTCTTGAGTAGCAAATTGTCCAACCGGAAGTATGGCAGTGCATCTTCATATACAATATAACACCCTGGCGGTTGAAAAGTGCAAGACAAATACATTTTAGTAATAAAGTTATTTTCTTACCTACCTACCCTAATTCTGAAAAATCCGAAAACACACATTTTTTTGTACGCCTTAGTTTATTCTTGAAAAAAGGGTTTAAAGGTTGAGTTTATCAGTCAGTGTCGCTTGAGGCGCGGACAAACATTTGTAAACGTACTTCTTCTGTCTTTTCAGAGCGGACGAAGCGGTCAATCTGGTGAGAGGTAAGTACGCAGAATGTCATTGGGTTGGTCTGTTGCGTTACCTGTCATGACCTGTTGCGTTACAACCTGTCACGTTTTACTTTCATGGAATATATATACGAATGTCCACGATTACGTTGTAATTATTTTTGTGACCATCAAAATGAAACACACACATTACAAAGCTGTTATTCACCCAAGCATTTGCAAGGCCACGAGATTTACATTATTTCAATTACTCGCTTATTAGAAATACAACCCATCACACTCTGATTTCTCTGGGATTACCATTACTTTGGTCAACAGTCAACAGTCAACAATTAAATAGGAATATCAAATGACCATGAAATATTGATTGTGAGGTTAAAGCACGCGGAACATTTAGTAACGTATAAAACATAGATTTTCTTTCACTTTTCATTAATAGGCTGAGTGCAAGGCTGTATATGGAGTGTTTTTGGACTTTTGTAATTACCGCATATTTTCCAAAACTTGAGATCGATAGTGTTTCAGTATTTCAGTTCCTTCCTTCCCATACCACACCCTGCCACACCCTGGTGGTTCGAATTGATGATAACCGTAAATATTGATCACTCGTCTTTGTTTTCTTTGAACTTCATGATGATTGATTTTCTCTGGAGTGTTAAGTTTTGTTCAGATACAAGTGTTGACTTACATGACGATAGGATAAGTTGGAAATATATCGTTTATTATTGATCAAGTAAAACAAACAAGTTTTGAAAATTGTAACTAGGGTGCCAGAGTGGTTTGTTTGTTTAGCTGTTTGTTTGTTTATTTGGTTGGTTGGTTGTGTGCTTGTTCGTTTTGTTTGTTTGTTTGTTCGTTTGCTTGTTTGTTCGTTTGCTTGTTTGTTCGTTTTGTTTGTTAGTTAGTTAGTTTGTTTGTTTGTTTGTGCCCAGGTTAGGAGAACTGACCATTATCGTCGTAAACTGTGCATAGTTAAGCCCACTATGCCGCCTCGTGATACTCCAGATGACCGTCTGATAAAATTGATTTTATGATACCATCCCAGAAAACTTCGCGCGCACAAAATGGTCTCAAAATAGCTGCCATTTATGAATTTCGCCCCATTTTTTAAAAATAGGTAAAAAATATATTGAAAATTCGTCTCTTTGAATGCATTTCATCAGGCAGAGTCGTAAATGTACTAGCAAGCAATTCTTTTGTTGAACATAATTACCAAACGTTGTCTGTTTTATATTTTATTATATGGACTTAGTTTCCTCAACGAAACAAGTAACAATAGCGTTTGTTAATAATCTCACGTGGTGTATTTTGAGCAGGCAAGAAAACACGCATTGTTTGCCCAACTTCTAGCACATGATATGAAAACGTCCGTTCGCCTGACAAGATAGCATTATCAGATTTTTGTAACACTCTCTGGTAAAACTTGGTAGTCTAGCGATAAATCTGTGGCTGTGACTCGCGAGCTTCTGTCTTCTCTCCAATCAGTACACTAACAACAAGTTACTGTTTTCTCTCCACTCAGTACCCTGACGAGGGAAAGCATAGGGAGGGAGGCCGAACTCGAAATGAAACTGGCGATTGTTTCCAATGCTTTGATGAAAGTAAGTTGTTACAATTAGTTGAGTATGTGTTCCATATTGCGAACTGTTTCTTTCCCACATGTTGACAAGAGTAGGTAATTCTGAAAGAGAGAGTGTTGTCAGCGAAAGCTTGATTTTTGAACGATAAGATTTGCTTTAAAAGCAAGGGGAAAGTAATTTAAGTATTTAAAAGATATAATCGTTACTTACTGTGTACTGATCAGCTAAACAATACGTATTTGAAAAGACTGTAATTCAAATATATTTATTCAGTTCAGTTGTTAAAATCTCTCACTTTCAGTCCAGTTTATTAACATCCATATTCTTCTGTCATTATTAATGTAAAGTACGTTAACTTTGATTGTGGGAATATAGGAGTTGATCATATACAGCAATTTTCGGCCAAGACGAGAAGCAAAATATGGAGACAGATATTGAGACTTAGCAACTTAGTTTGGCACTGTTAGGAGTGAAAGGTTAAGTCAAGTCTTTGCACAAACCATAGTTAATAGAGCGAACTGGTTATGAAATTCGGCCAGTTTCTTTGTTATATGTTTTTTGTTTTCTGTCCCTTTCTATGTTCGTTGGCCTTGACCGTGCACAAAATATAAACGGTATTGAAATGCATATGAACAACCAACCAGTAGAAACGTTTGGGCTCACACGTAAAACAAAACAATGTGCACGGTCACGGTTTGTTCAACATAAAACAAAACAGCTTTGTACACACCTTTTAAAGTTTGTTGAGCTTCACAACCAATTAGTTCTATCAACTATGGTTCTATCAACTAAGATCAGTACGAAAAGCAAAATATGGAGGCAGGTATTAAGAATTCAGCTGCTTAATTTGGCCATGTTAGGAGTGAAAGGGTTAAGTTAAGTCTTGGCTCGGACGGAGAGCGTGCCTGGAAATGGGAGCCTTTAACCTGCACAATCTTCAACCATTTTTCCAATGGTTTTTTCTCATGTAGGAAGGAGAAGAGAGACAACGGTGCGAGTCCGACTTGCGAAAATATCAGAAAGAAAACAAGCGACTGCAGGAGGAACTTCGCACTGCATCTGCGCAACTACGGAAATTCACTGAATGGTTCTTCGCTTCGGTAGAGCAGCACAACACGTAGCGAAAGTGAAACCCTATATTCTTTAATCCTACAAAGTAATGGTGTAACTTACGTGTACTAAAGTGATTGAAACCTTTTTAAAGATTTTGAAAAAGAGACGCTATTAATAGACGAGATCGAAGTGATTCTCAAACCTATCGTAAAACTATCAACACTGTCAAAATTTCCGTAGATATTCTATGGCGTTACGACTTCCCAGTAAGTAAGATTTGCAAATGTTCAAAATCGTCGATATTTGCTTTGCAATAACTTTACCTCGGTATAAGATAGCAAACTAAAATGTGGCACTTTAATTTAAGACCCGCTTTTCAACAGTGTTAATAGTTTTTAATTTCCGCACGAGTATCAGAGTTTAGAAGAACCTCGACGTTGTTTGTTATCGGTACTGTATATTAATGACATTGAAGAACCGACACAAATTCGGATTTGACTGGTTATTGAAGATAAATAATATTTCAGTCTTACATGGAAGAGTGGCGTCGCATCCTTCCTCAAGATATAGAGGTTTTGCTAAGAAAATGTAAGACAATGCTAAGAAAATGTAAGACCGTCTGTGAAATATAGTTTAGATGTTCGTTTTTATAGCAGTTGATAGTTTGAGCAGCAATGACAGCGTATTTTGCGTAAAGCATGATGTGACGAAAAGACTTTTGAACATCAAAGGTTTCAGATTTTATGAAAAATCTTAACTATTGAATTTCAACAAAACATTAACATCAAACACGTCTATTGTGGAAGACGAGAAAAAGGAATGGTCCTTATATGGGTTTTCATTAACTGGTTCCAAAATTAGGCAATTCTTGGTTTCTTGCAAAACCGTCTTGAGCAAGACAAGGTTTGACAAAGGACGTACATTGTCGTATTTCATTATGACGTCACTGGCTAAGTAATAACACAAACAAATCATTTTATTATATTTTCAACTGAGGAAAGTCCAATTAGTTTTGTTTCGACTTTACTTGGCTTATTTGACGTAAAGAAAAATTTAGTTAAAATTTTTATACAAAGAATTATATCGGAGTGTTACGTAAATGTCAAATATGGTTTGTTTACATTTTGTTTTGCTCTTCTTCAATCACACAATGCAGCAGTAATACGTATTTTGAAAATATACTGCCACTCTTCCTGCGGCAGATTATTTTTATAAAATCAACTAAAATGTTTAGTAAGTAACATCGTTTCATTCAAGTTCCAAAATTCTAATATGGCGACAGTATTGGGAATTTGAAAAATGTAAACAAACTGTGACGTGATAGTGAAATGGGCATACTATTGGTGTCACTTGTTATGAGCGTTTGTACGATTCTTGCAGCCGTTTGGTTTCCTGGTCATTATACACGGGTCGGTCGTGGTTTCCCCCAGAGGGGAGGTATCAGGCAAATTCACCGGACTTAACAAAACTTCAGTGATATGCTAAATTACAAGTAATCGTTCTTTAACATTTGCTGGATTTCGTAGAATTATTATCTTTATAACTTAAGGAATACATTTTTTTTATTCGAACAAAAGGCGATGAAAGTAATAGAGGAGCTGGACTCGCTGTTACTGAGTCGGTTCAACTGGTGTGTGTCACTTCGTTTCGCACTGATACACTTGTCACGCTAGTAACGTCATCATCGTGTGTGACTAGGATGGCTTTGCGTTATGTTTCTGCGTTAATGTAACATTCTTTGCAAGAAAGGAGTCTCACTATCGATATCATACACTAAAGCATTGTCACAGTCACTTCTTTTTATAGGCACGTAACAACTAAACATGACAAATTCCTTATGAAAGTGAAACTATACTGACTACTGACCGAGACGTAATGTCCTCAAATCCTCATCTAACCCGGACCTAAACTTATCATTGAGGACAAATGTAAACTTAAGGATGAAAGAGTCGGTTCATGGCTGTCCTTAGTACATTGATTGAGTGGCATTTCATTGATTTGAATTCGCCTGTTTTCTGGAAAACTACAAGGAAAGAAACTAACTTGAAATAGATACACTGTTTTTGTTAACTTCAGAGATGAATGTGTTAGGATATTTCCTTTAATAATTCCCTTTTGTAACCAAGATATTTCAGCTAAAGTGCGTAATTATCTATTTTCTGATTACATATATAGATAGAACTGAAAAGTTTTGGGATCTATTTGAAACGAAAGAGATAACAAGAAGTACAAGTTAGAATGTCTTTAGGATATGTTTTGCCATCGTGTTGATTTTTGTTTAACCAAACTTATTTTTTTATGTTTATAATCAATGGTCTAAAAGTACACGGATAAACAAGTTTTTGTTCTATCGTTTCATGCTGTTAAAGTGTGCTTTTTTATGAAAATCGATTGTTTGGCAAAATTTTTCAGTTGAGATTGTCTTAAATTTTTCAAAGAACGACAATAGCCCCCCATGCTGGACCTTGAAATTTGGAAAGGAAAAATATCAACAAAGGTGACTTTTGTCTTACTGGCTATTGCCCCACACGTGACGTGACGTCATGTTACGCAAGAAATGGACTGAGTTTGACAAAATGGCTGCCGATCAAGATCAGAGCCATTTCGATAACAATATCGTTTTAAAATGATGCGTGCTCAGGCATTATCCACCTTTGTGAAAGTATATATATATATATATAGTATAGTTACATTTAGCGTATGTCAGTTGTGGATAGTTGCAGCTTTGTAAAAGACGCGTTTGTAAGCTAGTCTTGCCCTGTACAATTGAACGAGTACTCACTCGTTCAATATGGGAGCTGTATATAGAACATAGTTTAAACTATATATATTGGTTAAAATTATTTAGGACTTAAAAGTAACATAATAGTATACATGAAGGGTTTGTGATGTAACTATTCGTTGATCGATTATATCTCTAACTGTGTTGTACATAGAAATATATTAAAATAAATTTGTTTTCTATACAACTTTATCTCGAAGTACTCGATATCAAAGCAGCGTCGCAATTGTTTTGCTTCTTTTTCGCCGCACATTATCTTGTATGAACCAGCAGCAGCAAGCTAATCCCGGAGTTTCTTTGTTTTTTATAACCGTAAACTCTATACTAAGCCCCCGGGGAGCTTAGTTAATCTCGGAACTTCAGCCAGGTTCTCACTCGTGAAATAAGCACAAGCATAAGAAATTTAAATAACAAAGGAAAGACAGAAGAACGCTGATGCGAGCTTGTTCCATCTCGTCACACACTTGGCATTCCTTTGTCTTTTCCTTTGTTACTTAGATTTCTTATGCTTGTGCTATACTTATTTCACAAGTGTGAACCAGGCTTTCTGGAGGAGGGCTTATTATTGAGGGGGCTTAATAGAGAGGGGGACTTAAAAGAAAGTTTACGGTATTTATCTATTGCCATTGGGTGATTCCAATATAGAAGTTCGAGCTGTCGAATGGTGGAATTGATACACACACACACACACAAACGTGTAAATATGGTCAGTGGTGCCCAATGCGGCTAGGGTAGTAACTGTACAAAACGTTGCGGACCTTTTTCTGTCGCTCTGTAGTTTGTTTTGGACTGCTGATAATAATTTAATCTTAATAATAATAATTTAATCTTATATAGCGCAGCAAATCATAAGATGCTCTTGCGCGCTTTACAGTAGATAAAGTGTAAATTAAGACTATATATGTAGCATCAAATAAATAACTACAAAATAATTACTTAGATACTGAAACAAACTAATTGGGTTTAAATATGCTTAAAT
>JAOEHT020025478.1:0-14548 GCA_025448195.2 Parazoanthus atlanticus | reverse complement strand
ATATATGGCAGTTAAGAACAAAATAAGAACATTTTGAGCCTCAAATTGCTGAAAAAATAAGAACATTGAACCTGAGCGATCTCGTTACACAGAAGTGTACCAAAATCGAATTACTTTTTCTATCTTTAATAATATGCATAGAAAAAATACTGCAAAGAGTCCCTCTGTTATTAAATCCCAAACAGTGCAATTACAAATCAAAATCAATTTCAGAGTTTCAAAATAATTAAAATAAACTTTTTTAGAATATAGCAGTTGTTTTCAATAACCGTCATCAAATACTTGACAGTTTTGTCTGCTGTGTAAACAAATATTAAGAATAAAAACCACGAAGAAGCTGCATATTGTTCGAGACGTTCCAGTGCCAGTCAAACTAAAATCATTGGGTTTACTATGACAAACCGTCCAAAACTAACTAATCACAATTGAAATACTATTATTTAGAAATTCCAAGTATAGAATAGTTCTTCAAGTACATTTACCTAGTCTCTTCTTATCCTATCTATCTACCCTGCCGAGTAGCGACCACACATGGCGCTCACACCGTCGAAAACAATATAGCATAAAAAGAACTTTTATAAATAGAACAAGTGAAGGCAAAACATTATAAAAAGAAGGGGTTTAATTTTTGGCGAAAACGAAAACTTTGACCCTTGGTAAAACGTAAAATTTGTATAGAATGGTGACAGGAGCTTATAAAGAAAAGTTTAAATATAATTTTGCAAGACATTCTGCGAAAACCATAGGATTATGTTATGGTTGGTGATAGCTGGAAACAGAACACATTAACAAGGCAAACAATTCGTTCATCTCTTAATGGCTGTAGGACAACAGTTACAAAATCTCCATTTTAAAGTTATCCAATATCGGATTTTTTTAACCTTCCTCTTGTTAATACTTTTGTCTTCTTTCTGTCATCATAAGCATACATAATTGGGGACATAATGTAAAAACAACTAAATATCTAGAAGTATCTTCTACCTAATACAATAAGTTGGCTGGAATATGCATTTTCCACACCCCGCATTTTCCACACTCTGCATTTTCCACACTCCTCCGATTTTCGACACTACTACTCATTTTCGACACTCTTCGTTTTCCACACTGCACATTTTCCACACTCTGTATTTTCCACACTCGTCATTTTCCACACTCCGCACTCCGCACCCCGCACTTTCAACCAAACCGTTTAAGCCTACGAAGTTATGGCTCCGGGCAAAAATGCACCATGAATTGTTCTAAATGCAGACAGTCAAGTTGAAGTGGAGGGGGCAAAATTGTGATATTTCTCTAACTGGTTGAATAAATAACTTTGAAATAAAGAAAAACATAATGAAAGAGGGTATTGTAACAAATGGGAGTTAATGTACTTGTCTGCCAATTAAAAAAATAATTGGCGAACAAATGAAAAAATTGGCCAAGTATATAAATGAATTTATTATGGAGATGGAGTGACTGAAAACAGCTACAAACAGTTTTGAACATGTAAAAAAACATAATCCATTATGAATTGAATTTAGCCTTGGCTAGCTTTTTTAACTGTACCGGCAAAAGACCGCAAAAATGTGCACAAAATAGATAATTCATAGTTATATTTCTTAAAATTGTCAGTCTTCGAAGTTTAAATTTTACTGTGCTTCCCGAAAGAAGGAGGAGAGCGTCTGTCAGTCTTTGATGTGTCAGAACTCAAACTGTGGAATATCTTACCTTCAGCTATAAGGAATACGCAATATATCAAAAGTTTTATATCGGCCTTAAGAATTCGCTTTTCGAGACCTTAAAAAATGCAGTAATTTATTTATTTCAGGATTATGGTGAAAAAAAATAAAAACAATATTGGAAAGTGATCAGTTGTTCAAAAGCAATTAATGAATTATAATTTTTATTATTACCATTATAAATCTACCAGCTCGGAAACGGAAAGTTTTGATACACCGTCCAAACCCGCGTATAAGAACCTTGATTTTTCCAAGTTAGCCTAAAAAGTCTCTTTTACAAATGGTGTTTACTTGAAATTAGGTTATTTAGGTTCTTAAATGGGTTCTTACTTTCTCACGAAAAAAAGGTAGGTGTCGTCTATTAATTATATATAAATTATGTATATAATTTTCTCCAAAGTGACTGCAATCCAAGCAAATACAAACCCTTTATGCACTTTAAAGCTAACAAAAGAACATCACAGCAGTACTGTAGAATGTTTTCAAACAACATATGTATAGTCAGGTTCCTTATTTAGGTTCTTCGGTTGTATTTATTAAATTTTAGTTTTGACTCTATTTGATAAACTAAGAACCTGGTTTGAAACTTGAGCCTAAAACATGTTTTTATGTAAAGGGGGTCCAAATGGAAAATCTTAGCATAACATGTCCTTAAAATCTAGGTTCTTATATGCAGATTTTTACTGTATTCATTATTTTCTTAAGGGCGTGGTTCTACAGCAGGGGACATAGAGATGCAATCGACCAGATTCCGATTGCTCAGACTTACCTACATAGAGCCCTCAACTTCAAAGGGTTTGCAATGCAGCTGTTCTCTGTTTACATCTAATCCAAATATGGTTGTCCTGGTGCATTGGTGAATACCCAGGCCGAAAGGGATTGTGGGTTGTCAAAACCGAAGGAATAATACAAGTTTCTGCATCAGAAAGTAAACATTTGGACAATCAATTATTTGAAATCAAACTTACTATTATTCTTGGAGGGTTCATGACATGGGTCGAAAACCTACGTTTTGAGCCACGGCAATAGAGAGTTAGGTAGTAAAAATATACATTTTGTTAGCATTTAACTCTGGGGAGGAGGGAAACCTGGGATTGATAATGTGTTGGAACTGATCTATTTCTCCACTCTCCCTCCCGCCTAGTAGTTCTTGTTATGTTGTGTAACAGCTGTCCCTCTTTGACAGTATAGTTTCAACAAATCAGGAAAAGCCTGTTCCTGGCCCTTTCCTTTCACTCTATACCTGTGTATTTAGTCTCCCATGCATGAGAGTTAACGAGACCAACAACTACGCTAACGACAAAGACACCCTGCAGCTTGAGATAGAATTTGATGATATTCGTGTTTTTTTTTCACGAGTTAAATGACGTTATTCTCGGATCCTACGCCAGTCCAAGTTCTCTCAGGGTTCAATTTTAGAATATTTTGAAAGTGAAGAATACCAAAATTTTCAAATTGTTACAGCTGACAAAGTTGTTTTTGAAACCAACGACTGAACAACATCCATTTTGAAAAGTGATTTCCGTCGATCGTACTGATGTTGAATCTCCTCAAAAACTTTATCAATTCTCGCACCCAGAACCCATGCGGCTTATGGCCAAACGAAGGGCTCTGGCCAAACAGAGATTCTCTGACTTTTGAGGTCGAAACAAAAACTACTCATTTCGCAGCAGGGAGAAAATAATTTTTTCCAATCAGTGGTTAATTGGAAAATATTTAAACGATCTGTGTCAGATCTGAGTTGTATGATGGAAAATTATGGACAAAATTTCAGAATTACACGAGCCGAAAAATCAGAGAATCTCTGACTGATATATACTCCATGGTGACATGCCAAGAATGCACCTTCATTACAAACCAGTCCTACTAGTTCAAAATTTTACAGACCATCATTAAATCTTCCAAAGGTTGGGGTCAGGTTATGTTCTTTTGTTATTAGTACTTGCATTATTAGTTATTAGTAATAATAGTATTAGCAGTGTATACTAGAGTTTGTAACAAGGATGCATCCACGGCATTTCACCATGG
The DNA here is from genome assembly GCA_025448195.2 of Parazoanthus atlanticus. Lineage (NCBI taxonomy): Eukaryota > Metazoa > Cnidaria > Anthozoa > Zoantharia > Parazoanthidae > Parazoanthus > Parazoanthus atlanticus. Next base: position 10,802 of record JAOEHT020025478.1, on the reverse strand, counting down.
AGTATATGTCCTCTGACCGGCTTCCGTTACCGTTACAGACTGCTTGTCGTGCGTCTAACACAACTTTGTAGACAAGTGGGCAATCTAAACATTTGAGAGTCATGGGAAGTTTGCATACAGAGTGCAATATGGGTTTGATTGGGGTGAAAGTTATGAAACTTTATGGTGCTCGGCCTTGGATCTTTTGAACCTTACCCTCCCCTCCCCCCTGTGTTTTCATGCATTTGTTGCAATGCACTCTGTTAACCTTGAAATGGCATCTGGGAATCAAGGGAAGTTTGCATGTTCAATATGGGTTTGATTAAATTATTTGGGTGAAACTTATTAAGAAATGAAAATACTGAGATTAAGTAAAATCCGAGTCCAAGGTATAAAATCCAAGGCCAACTATAAATTGGTCTGCGGGACCCCTATATTGGATATGACAGGGTGATCGTCGTACCTTTTACGGAGTTAGAGATACAAATGAGCGTTTGAATTAAAAAAGGTAGTATCTTTTGTAGGATATAAAAGGGGAAAAGATATGACAGCACTTTCAGAATATGCCGTCAAAGTGGAAAGCACTCGGTACTATACAGCTTTTTCCAAATGGAATGTTTTTAAAAAATATATCATTTGTTTACATACTTTTTCGTGTATTCCTATGGTACCAGATCGGGGGAATAATGCGCTCGAGCTAGGTTGTATTTGTTTTATATTTCCGTTACTTGTCCAGCGGCGGATCGATAATGGTTTTAGGATTTTTCAGCTCAATATGACAGATTATATCTTGATTTCGTATCCCGTATTTGGAAAAAAAATTGAGCAATATTCAAAAGGTCTCCAGAACGATCTACAAAATGCTATTTTCGCATTCGTAGGAGGAAGCAGGAAGTCCAACCCGATGTTTTCTCTGTTAATGTTTGCTGTTGTCCGACTGACCCAAAATTTTGAAGACTTATTTGTTTAGCAAAATATCTGTCAACACTTGTGCTTTCTGCATGTGCGACTGAATTGGCATGCAAATACCGAAGATTCTGATGAGCGACAAAACTTCAAAGGTTCCGGCTGCAATTTTGGCAGCCTTCTCAGAGGTTGCCAAAATTTTGTAAAAATGCAAAATAACATTCAGCCATTGTTACGGTGACGTCGGCTGTCAGTTACTCCGAAATAATAATGAGAAAATTACAACGCGAGCCGTATGATATGCGCCACCTGGTGGAAACTGGTGTGTATTTTTATCAATTTTTCTATTTATAATATTTATACATAACAGTGCTTTTGTTTACACCTCACTTGAGTGTTGACATTTTTAACACTTTGTAAAAGCGTGTGCGACCATTTTGAGAAAAGCAAACACTTTACTCCATGTCAAATATTTTACTCCAGCAAACACACCGCAATTTGAATTTTGGCACCAAGTGCGACCCATGCCTAAATACTTAAAGCCATCAAATGTTATACCACTTCAAAATGCTTCATCAGATGCTTTACCACTTCAAAATGTGCCGACTGAATACTTAGGACTATCAAATGCTCTACCGCTTTAAAATGTGCCGGCTGGATATTTTGGACATTCAAATGCTCCACCACTTCAAAATGTGCCGACTGAATGCTTAGGACCATCAAATTCTCTACCACTTCTAAATGTGCTGGTTACATCAATTTGTAAATAGGATGCCTGAACGCTTAGAAAAACACCTGGTTTGGCACTACTCCCAAATGAGCTAAATGGAGACTTGGATCATCAATTGTTCTGCCACTTCAAATAAGCTGACCAAATGCTCACAACCATCAACTGTTAAACCACTTCAAAGTTAGATGCCTGCATGATTAGAACCATTAGGCGCTTTGGCGCTACTTTAAAGTGAGCTGACTGGATGACTTGGGTCATCAAATGTCCTACCACTTCAAAACGTGCTGACTGAATGCTTGGGACCATCAAATGCTGTACCACTTGAAAATGAGCAGATTGAATGCATAGGACTGCCAAATGCGCCACTGTTTCAAATTGTGTCAACTGAATGATACGTACTGTAGAACTGTGAACCCTTGCAGCCCCAGCCAGTTTATCAGTACGTAAATTCTTCTTACATTATCCACACAAAACAACTTGTTTGGTAATGAGAATTGATCACAAACAGCATTTATCTAAGATGAAAACAAAATTCTCCCAACCTGTTTATGAAGAAACTATAGAGACAGTTTAGGAGAATTCGGCAATACGTTATATGGCGTGTTTGGAACTGAGAGGGTTAAACTTCTATTCTTTTTTATCCGTTCTTCACAAATTGCAGTATTTGTGTACTCGTACAAAAATGACAGGAGACACAGCCTGTTCACACATATCTAAACAACTGATGGGTAACATGGTTCTTGAGTGGCAATAATAAATACCCGCCCCTCCTGCACACTCATCTCTAGCGAACTCTTTCCTCTTTGCGTGTTCCTGCCTAAAGGAACACTGCACAGTAATGAAAGTTCCAAACAAATATTTTATTCTTTACTGCCAGTTTTTGTCAGCACCCAAAGGTCAAATATCAGATACAAATTACAGGCACATTATGAACCTTGACATGGCTGTAAACTGTTTATTTTTATTATCCTATTACGAAGTTTTTCTCTGAAAAATAGGATTAACAGCATCATTTTAATAACCAGATTTGAACAGACTGAAAGGCATTATTCATATCACAAAACAGCAGCGTTCAGTGGCTGGACTTAAATAGTGGTGGATCTACAGTACCTTGGTGAAAAAGTTCCTAATGAAACATCAATAACGGTGCATATACAGTACACACTCTAGGACATAATCATTTGTACTGTACATGCATGTTTTGGGCACGTTGAAAACACTTTGTCCACAAAACAAAAACTACATCTGTAGGCTCTTTTTCACACTTCTGATTTCCACTAAAAATTTGACAACAAATACCACAGTTCACACAACATATCACTCCTTGTGTATAACTATTATTAAAAAAGTTGACTTTTCAAACGTGCAAAGGGTAATGCCAAGGCCACAAGATATTGTGAGTTTAAATTGCTGACATTTGCATTTATGTTGGAGCCATATGGCACTTTGGTATTCAAAATGCATTGACTAAACATTCAGCAACCAATGACCAGTGCTGGCATGCAATCTGGCCATGTGCTTTGCACAATTCACTTAATTTCAAAAGTCAACCTTTTTTTAAATAACTCAACAGAACAATATGCATTTCTGCACGATGGCTATTTTCCAGATTTGCTGCATACATGTAGGTTCATTTATTTTGTTATTCTCCAACTTAATAATATTAGAAAAATAAAGTCCAGCTGAAGGCTTTACATACTGACTGTACTGACATACATGTACAATACTGTTACATCTAATCTAAAACAATAAACCTGGAGCAAAATTGGAATGATCCAAAATTTAGCTAAACACATATACATGTTTTGGTTCATGCAAAGATGCTGACAAACTGCAGTGTGAACCTTATGAAATATACTTGTAGAAGCTCTTGTATAATGTAAACAATACCTGAGGCCACACCAACTTTATTTCTTGTTTTACGAACCCAGTGGCCTGATTTTTGTAGAAATGCAAAAAAAAAGTTTCACAACAAAAAAATTGAATCATGTATCTTTAATTCTAAGAGATCAACTTTCTAGTTTGATTAACGAAAATGTTTAAAATTAAAATTACATTAATAAACTTTATTTAATACACTGTAATAGTACCTCGTGCAGATCATGCCCATTTTAAAAAAAATAAAAGTAGCACTTTTCTGTGTTAATGAAAACTTGTGGCACCTTTTTTTCTTTTTTTACCACCTCCGGTCCTTAATATTGACCTGAAAAATCCATACATGTAAAACAAGAAATAAAAAATTTGGTGTAGCATACAGTAATGTAGTTTCTTCATCTCGTTGTACCAGGGTTGTATTTTTAACCCATTTTGCCCTAAATATTTCTTTCAAAACCACGAAATAAAGTTTTTAAATTCTAAACACAGTCCCATAGTAATTATCTCTAGTTGTTTTATATACTTTGTCGAAAAATAGTAAGGTACAGGTATACAGAACTAAAAATAACAGGAGTTCTACAAGCTTAAAAAGGTCAAAGGTATTTACATATTCCTCTCCATATTTCCATACACGTACATTGTAAGATTTTTTCCTGATGCAAACCATTGTCAGAACAGTTATAACACTATCAATATTAGGTGTCATATCGCTACAATGGAATTCAGCAGATCTGTGTATCGTTGACCATTTACTTCGATAGTTCATTTGATAGCCAGTCAAGTCCCTCATAAAGGCCAGTCCCTTGTGTGGCACATGCTGCTTGTGCATACCACTACAAACAACATAGAAATATGATTAGTTACTAAATATTTGCCTAACAGATCAGGGTTACATGTACAAGCTGAACTGAGCACAACATCCTATTCTTTTCCAACCCCTCCCCTGCTCCCCTGCCCTGTTACAGTACCAGCCCAATCCAATCAAATCAGGAATGACACAGCTGTTTGTTTTTGCTTCCAGCTCTTTTCCTTCAGGAACTGCAGTACCCATCTTCCATTCCATACAGTGTAACCCCCCATTTTCTGCCTCCTATTTATGCAGGTACATCTACATTTAAGTACATACATAACTTGCAGTGTACAAATTGTTGCTTTCCATACACAAGCATACACACACATTCATGCACTGTACGGACAAATTACATATCAAATATTATTAAGGATTATGGTACTAATATTACAGTACACCTTTCCTACTACATGTACACATAATAAACATGCTGAAATGACATCACAGTATATCATAATTCTGTATTCATTTCTGCTGATGCAACTAAATGACTTACCTTTCTATTCCTAATACTTGCCAACCCAAGTTTTTCTGAAATTTCTGATACTGCCATTGCATTAGGGAGATCTTGCTTGTTAGCAAACACCAACACATGTGCATTTTGTAGCTCTTCTTCTTGAAGCTTAAATTACAAGAAATAAAACTTGTCCATTAATTATGGAAAAATGCTTTCCAAGATCTGAATTACATGTATATACATTGTACAATGTACAACGTACATTGTAGGTTAAGGAAAAAAAACTCCAAACTATTGAAATCTTTCAATACATTGTGTTTTATTCAACTTTTCTTTTAACTCTTTACTTGGGCCTGGAAGGCACCCGAGTCACAGTTTCGGCTCTGTGTTTTATTTTTGTTGTTGTTATTATTATTTTTTGTGTTCCAAATGTTCTGCACATGTGTTATGCGAAATCAGTTTGAGCCTGCGTTAGGCGTGCAGCTCAAACAAAAACAAGATGGTGGACGCAATGATTGAATGAAATACTTGTCAATGGCTGCTTTCAAAACCTGAAAGAATTTGAATTTCCGCAAGAAAAGTATTGTGGTTAAGAAACATTATTATACTTCGGGTTTCAGTGGAAATGTTCTTTGAGAATTCTTTGTTCTTATCCAATATCTGCTGTACAGTACAATTCTGATATAAACATTCCAAATACATACACTTGATTGTACTGCCAATAATTTTCTTGTGATTGGGCATTGGCAATCCTATATGAGAAACATGTTCCACGGGGGGGGGGGGGAGCGAGTCCCCCCCCCCGGCCTGGATAGGGTTAAAACAACAGCACATAATAGGGTAACAAACACTTTTACTGTGACTCGTCTCATTTTTAAATCCTTACTTGCCAGAATTTTGTTACCCCCAAAATCCCAAAAATATGCGACCCCATTCTAGTAACTCTATTGAAAATGCAACCCCATTATAATCAATCCAGTCGTGAAAATGCGACCCCATCCAGCGGCACATCCCCATTAGACTATTACTAGGAAGTACGCCCCCCCCCCGGGGGAGGGGGGGCTCTGGGAACAAGAATACTTCAACGTATTTAGGACAGACATGAAAGTTTGTTCAGAACCACGTGATTACCATCATGGGTACCCACAAAAGGATGCTTCATTACTGCAGCATGGGGTTTAACTCATTTCTTTGAGAGGAAAATGTGGATACTAGTGACCATGAAAACAAAGAGAAGCCGATCATTTACTCAGTTATCGGATAAAGCGGACACGACACGTCAAAAACAAGAAGCAACATTTACTACATTTAAGGGGTTGTACTTACTGGCTCCAGGTCCTCGTAGGTTATGGGAAAGTCCATTATCGCCAACAACAGGTCCAACCTCTTGTTCAGGTTAGGAATATCACATAACTGAAACAACATCACATATATTAAAAGAAAATCCTCCTTTAAGGTAAACAGTTCTCGCTAGGGGACGGCACACAGTCTAAGAAGAAAGAAACGCGCCGATAGGACTAAACGTCTGTCGTTTTCTGAAATAAGCTTTCGACAATTCTGCAAACAATGGATCAAAATGCTGCTACATTTTCAACGTGTGAAAAAACATTCTCTTGGGCAAGGATTACTGCAATACGGTCCATAGCAATCTGTAAAGTATACAATATTTAGTACCTTCTTCATGAATTGGTCTGGCGGCAACAGGGTACTGGTGTCTTCTTTGTAATTCTTGTACATTTCCGCCTCTTCTGCTGTTGGAAGAAATCTACAACAACAAGAGCAAATATCCACTTTACACTGTATACACTTGATATGCTTCCTGTATGTGATAGTCATAACGTCACCACAATGAAATACAGTTTTGGCAAAGACTGTCAAACATTTCCGCAAAAATTTTGAGTTACTATCGTTTTGGTATTGGGGTCCCTTCAAACGTTACAAAACGTAACAGCAAATCTAGTTGATGTTGTGCAAGCTTACCAATTCACTAGACATAAAAGGTTTTCAACAAAATAATATTAAAGATTACAGTTAATGCTGTCAATGTTGCATTGCCATTTAACGGTATTTTAATACTTAAAAGTTTCCTGTAATTCTCAGTGTTGCGGGATCTGGCTTTCCGTAGTCTCCATTCACTTATTTTTGAAGATGAAAATGCCTCAGTGCTAACTCGATATTCCTCTACGTAAAGAGATTTGTTCTTACTGAAAATATTTTGAGACTATAAGCAGTACCAGTTTTTCTTAGAAGGCGAAATTAAAGTACATTGGCAGATAAACAATACAATTTTGACAAATCTAATATCTAATGACTGCAATACAATTACTGCATTTGTTGCTTTCATTATGAACTGGTAACTTTCTCGAATTGATTTTCCTCGTACATAGCTAACGATAACTGATTCCTGTTTAGGTTTCAACATGATGCACTGAATATTCACGTGTTTGTCCTTGGGTTTAAGTCCGAGACAGATGCAGATACCGATCTGTTCAAACACATGAATCAGTCAAGAACAAAATGCAAAACTGATCTAATGAACAATACCGATCCCAAGAACTGACTACCGACTAACTGCACGTGGCATAAAGAGAAGAGAGCTATAAGAATTCAACACACACACACATACACACAAACGCATAAATGCTGTAATTATAAACTCGCAGCAGCTTCCTTATTGATGTTATTTGTATTGTTTGTTTGTTTGTTTGTTTGTTTATTTATTTATTTATTTTATTCAGTTACTTTTCTGTTATCAATAGTGACGATTACTGTATCATCTACCTTAATTTCCATCAAGTTATTTTAGTTAACATGTATATCAATATTATCATTCTTAAGCCAAAAGGGTGCACAAATGTCCAAAATAACCCTGTCGGGTTTTAATTCAAGCACCCTCACATTTTCTTGCATTACTTTAGAACATACTTAACTATTGTAAATTTCTGTGGAAATAAAAAATCTGATCTGAATCTGAAACAACTTATCACACCCAGACTAATGTTAAGCACCACTAACAGATCCAGAAATCACTTTACAACAAGATAACTAATGTGGCATTGCACAAAATGTTAAGCCGTTAAACAGTGCGAAAAGCTGCCAAACAGTACCAGACTCACCTTTTGATAGCAACGAGATGGTCCATGGGAAGTGCTCCTTCCTCTTCTTTGAAAAGACTCAGCTTGATGTCGATTTCTTGTGGACTCAATTTGAATCCACTTAAAAAGATTCCTACCAACACAATCAAATTGCCCAAAATGTAGTTTCCTTACACGGCCTTATAAGAAGACTTCTATCTGATATTTAGTTTTACAAACACAGTGCTGTGATACTTTGTTTGTGCATGCAGTTGATTAACTTTTCCATGTTACATTCTTTCAAAACATACAATATTGGCATAAAGGTCTGTTCCAAAGAGATTTATCGGTCTAATAATATTAACAATAATAATAATAAAAAAATAATAATAACTACAATAGTTATAATAAAAACAATAACAATAGTAATAATCAATTTAAAAACGTTTGTTGTATCAGATCTAAAAAGTCCTAAAAAACTAAATTTTCAACCGCCCTCTGCGGTCTTCTTCAGAGAATGGCTCTGCAAGAATATGGAACGAATGTGCACTTTTACATTCGTTCCACATTCTTGCAGAGCCATTCTCTGAAGAAGACCGCAGAGGGAGGTCGAAAATTTAGTTTTTTAAAACTTTTCAGATCTGATACAACATTCGTTTTTAAACTGATATGAATACAGATCGCACCAGCAGTTTTATTTAATAGTAATAATAACTATTATTATCATTATTATTAATATTAATCACTTCATTTATAGATGATAACCTGGTCCTCTAAATCTAACGTATTTACAGTGTCTATAAAGCAAAATATTTATACAAATTACAATATTTACAAATCTATTTAGAGTAGAATTTAAGATTAGAGCTAGAGGATAAGATTTTTTAACATTTTGTAGAGTCTTACCTAGATTCTGGGCCTTTTTAGGATCCAAAAGCGTCTTTGTTGCTGTTTTTGGCTGGGCTGTGAAGTGAGTCTCGAATTAGTTAACTGGAGAGAGAACTGTTCAATTCATGATCTTTTATAATCTGTTACATTGGACAACACTCTCTTTATAAAGGCAACTGAGTTAAAGAAAACTGGCCAGTGCCACTGGGAATGTTTTTCGATCAAGTTTTTGCAATTAACTGTCAACATAAGTTGCCGTTGCATATGGCACTTAAAAAGGTTGTCGAACAGGTAAACTACTACACTGAGACTATATCCTACTACCAATACCAAACAGTTACAGAAACAAACTGCCTTTTCAACAGTTTATAGCCAAAGTAAAGTCTTTCACAGGTTAATTTTTTCCCATATTGTAGTACTTACGCTATTTTGAAACAAGGAGGTTTTTCAGGTATGGTAACACAGGGGGTTCCTACACCTCGCATGTGTCCAATAAATTGATAAAACTGTAAATTTACCATGAGCATCTTGTTTTGCGAGCTGTTTTTTGTGGGTCTGGGTATGAGAGTCGATCAAAGATCATCGGGAACCATTGCAACATTGACTATTTTTCCAACTCGGGATGCAGTCAATCGTTACTCTTGTACCCTGACTCACAAAAACCAGACTGCGCAACTTGTAAATTTACTGTTTTACCCAAACTCTTTGATTAACAGAAACAACGTAGAGGCCTTTGAGGCCACAATCAAAGAATTGTAATTTTCTTTTTTTTCATGCGCTGTGCAAACATATATTGTATTTGTATAGGTCGCACAATACATTAGTGAAGTTTTATCCATTAATTTGGACACATGCGAGATGTAGGAGCTTCCGGTGTAGTAACATGAAAACAGACAGGTAGTCAATTTACAGAGACTTATTCCAAGTAACTTACTGCACTTACCAACAACTTGTTCTTTTTCTCTCTCCACAACGTGAAACATTTCTTCCAGTTGTGTTAGGTTAATACTTTGAGTACGATCTCGCATGTTTATCCATACTGAATTGGCCACCTTAAAACCAACAAATGCTTCAATCTCGAGCTACATGTAATGCAAACTTGTAAATCGTAATCCTTACAACATCTCGGTATCATTGTAAGTGGTTTTTCTTCATCATGATATAATACAATACATACAACAATTTATGAAAAATATATTTGTTAAGTTTCTGTGTGAACCAAACTCACCATCATAGCAGGTACTTTGTTCCAGAAGCATGGTTTTAGTTTGACTTTTGACCGTTGAACTGATTTAAGAGGTAGTCCATCCAGGCCCATGGTGTTTGATCCTGGTAGGGGTGGGGGTGGGGGAGGCCCAAATCCTCCAGGCCCTGGGGGTGGTGGTGGTGGAGGAGGCACACAAGGCACTGGAACCATCTGCTTCTCCTCTTCTGTGGGTTTACTGTCTTCATCTGTGAAGCAACCAGCATTTAGTAGCTACCAATGTGCTGTAATAGGTGAATACACTTAACTCAAGAAAGGTTCTTATTTAAAAACATAAAATATACATGTATACAGGACCTCAAAGAAAATTATTGTATGTGACGTGGGCACTCTGCCAAAATATTGTATTATTATTATTTTATTAGTATTACAGTGGAACCCCGCCTTACGGCCACCTCGTTAATACGGTCACCTCGTTATTACGGCCACTTTTCTTTGGCCCGGCGAATTGCTCATACATTTTTTTAATAGGAAAACCCCGTTAATGCGGCCACCTCGTTAATACTGCCAACGGCCACATTCTGAAATCCAAACATGTAGATTCCTTTGTAATTCACCTCGTTAATATGGCCAACTCAAACCAAAGTGTGTATTCTATATAAAGGTAGGACAAGTCGAAGTGCCAAACGAAAATAGATTTTGACAAACAATAACGATATTCCTTTTTAATTGGAAGTATCCGTTACATGTCATGTCCTTGCTTTTTAAAACAGCCATTTCCTTTACAAATTCAGATAATACGACCAGCTATGAAATTTGACCCTACCCCGTTAATACGG
>JAOEHT020025369.1:0-14549 GCA_025448195.2 Parazoanthus atlanticus | reverse complement strand
TAGGTATCCTACTGATGGTCAGTTACTGATTTGCTTTTTATTTCAGCGACATCATAGTTGTCTGTGCAGTTTCAATTTACTTACTCACTTACTTACTTACTTACTTACTTACTTACTTACTTACTTTACTTACTACTTACTTACTTACTAATTCACATCCCCATGACATAGCGGCTACCTGCCTCCAAGCAGGGTAGCCACAAAAAGGCAGTAGTTTTTGTCATAAAATATTGTTTCTTTACGGCAACAACAATTTCTCCTACATATTTTGTGTTCCAAATGTATAGAACGCCAATTATGGCAAAAGTTTTAAGATAACAACATAAAGGTAGATGCAGATACGTTGAAAGCTTGACTGAAACATATGGTCGAGTTGTCACATACATTCATATTCATACTAACAGAAATCAGAAACGTTATAACTAATATGATAAAAACAATCTACCAAATAGATGCAGACCATTTTCTCGCACAAGTATGCACCATTAAGGTTCGACTTCCGTTCCACTTCACTGGTCATATTCCTTTCCAAATGTTGTACAGATTGCTGTGAGCAAATGAGATCAAAGTGTACTCTGCTTCGATCTATTGACTACCAAGCTTAAGGCGATGTCCGAGTTGGGCTATGTGTAGTCTCCTTGCATCACTTATGTGCGACTGAGAAGGAGAGAGAGGACAAGAGACGAACATTATCTGGGTGTTCATTAATTTTTTATTGATTAGGACAAGCTAACCTATACGGGATAGATTTTTTGTTAAATTATTCAATCTTGTACTACACTCGAGGATTTATCCCAGTTCAAGATTCAAGATTCATGTTTTTATTTTTGCACTATTTACAGATATGTACATTGAGTGGTATAACAATACAAAAATAAAGAGATAGAGGAAGAATTAAGGTTTTGTGTGGAAAAAGAAAAAATGAATGTGCGTAGTGACCACAGTAGCATTGGTTTTCGAGATGGTCACTACCACGCCTATTATATATCCGAGAGTATATTAACATAAGAAGATTGGCAAAGGAAATATAAATTCAAGATATATAGCACATATTGGAAATATGCATACACATGTTTGGAAAATAGATATTCTCTTTGAGCAATAAAAGGAATAAGTGGAATAAATTACATTTGGCTGTCAAGGAGGTGGTACTTATATTGTTTACTAAATGAATTAAAGGGCAGGGTCTTAATATGGTATGGTATGAGTTCCCAAGTTCTAGAGGCAATAGATACAAATCTAGACGGTCCATAGTTTGTTCTGGAAACGCGTCTGTGGAGGTTTTCTTTAGAAGCATATCTGGTGTTATGGTTATGGATTTTTGAGACAGGTATATTTAAATTATGAAGAGCTGTAGGAGTTTTGTTAGGAAAATATTAAAGTTTGTAAATAAGAGACGCTGTTTTGATATTAAATATCTTGACCAGATTATGAATCAGTTCAAGAAGTTTATAATATTTGGAGGCATTTTTCTCTTTTAGAGGCAAAGAATATAGACTTTACACACTTATTTTGTTTAGTTCTAACAGACTGAAGGCGAGTTTGACATGCAGTACCCCAGCTCACCAGACCATAGGAAATGTAGGGAAATATAAGATTATAGTAAAGTTGTTTAAGGGTACTAAGGGGAACATAATAACGGAGTTTGTTTAGTTTAGAATTCCCAGGTTTTTTGCTAATCGGTTGTTAACATGCTGGATTTTGGGTGTCCCATTTCAAGTGTTTATCTGTAAAAATACCTAAGTACTTAATAGTATCTTTTTGTTCAATATCAAATGTTGTTATGTTGATATAGATGTCATCTTTTTTGCTGATGAAATAATCATGTAGTTAGTTTTTTTGAAATTGATTGACAATTTATTCACCATACAAAATTTTAAAACATTGATCAATTCTTCATTAACAGTTCTTTCTAATCCTTGTTATCTTTGGATGAGTAGAAGATATTAGTGTCATCAGTAAAGATTCTAAAGCTAAGTTTGTTTGATGAATTCGGAAGGTCATTTATATAAATCAGAAATAGCACGGGACCTAGCGTTGAACCTTGAGGGACTCCGCAGATAATTGGTTTGAGTGAGGATTCGACATTGCCAATTTTCACAAATTGTTTACGACCGGTTAGATAACTTGAGAACCACTCCAATGAGGTTCCTCGAACACCAAACTTAAACAACTTAGCTAGTAAAATTTGGTGATTAATGGTGTCAAAGGCCTTCGAGAAATCCAGTTCATGATGCACAGGTTGTATTGTTCTAATATTTGAAACAGGAGACAAGAATGACCCTTTACACTATAAGGGTTTTAACGTTAGTAGTTGTATTGGAAGTCTTTTTCAATGATTTTAAATTATCTCTAAACTCGAAAAATATCCTCAACTCATCTGAATTAGAATTTATAGAAGGTTCAAGAACATGTGACCATGTTCAATTCTGGACACTTATAAAGCAAGAGGCAAACCAGTTTTTACATGTTTTGTCACCTGACCTTCGGAATAAATGGATTCTGTTTGGCCAGTCGAGTGGGTGTTGGAATTTGTAGATGCCAATGGTCTACGTCAGTTTATAACTACGAGTACAAGACACGCTGAAAATTCTTCTACACTTACTGATCTCTTGATGACTTCTACGCCCAATATTTTTTTCTCGCCGGCACTGGTGTTTTCGAGGCCTCAACAACGCGTAAATGGCGGGAAGAAATTACAGAAGCTTTCCTCAAAGATTTTTCCGACGTGCCTTGGGATACTTTGCGTTCTGTCCAGCAAATTGACGAGAAAGCTGAAGTCTAGTCAAAGTTCTTGAAGAGTTGTATGGACAAACATTTCCCCCTACGTAAGAAGACGATAGGGAAAACCACACATCGCTGGTTGGACAGTTCTATCTTAAGGTTGATGCAGAGACGAAATCGTTTGCAGGGCGTGCCAAAATTTCTTTAATAAAGAGCTATGGTATCTTTATAGACATTTAAGAAATGAGTTCTCTTGCAAATTACGTAAGAGAGAAGGGGCTTTTTCAAGTCGCGTCTTCAAGAGCACAGGGAAAATCCAAAACATTTTTGGAAGACATTAGCATTTGTTCTGCCTGGAAAGACCGAGGCAAAGAGCATTGATAAGCTGGTTACCGAGAATGAACTTAACTCTCACTTTGTAAGCATCGCTGAATCTGTCTTAAATAAGGCTTACCCAGGTAGGACGGGTAGGCCTCAGTGTGCTCTTCCTCCAGTTCAAGTAGACACAGAGAGTGATACTGATTTTACGTTTGAGCTAGTAAGGTGAGGACGTGTACAAAGCCTTCATTTCTTCGAAATCGTCCAAAGCGACAGGTGTTTACGAAATCCCCGCCAAGGTCTTGAAAGCTGCTGGTGGTCAGTTAGCAGAGTTAGCTGCCTACTTGTTTAATGAATCGTGGAATTTTCCCTTAATATTGGAACTGAAATTTCCAGAGTTTCCCCTCTCCATAAAGGGGGTCAGGTGAGAGCTTGTGACAACTGATTTCCATCCTATTTTGTGTCTCCAAAGTCTTTGAGACCCTCGCTAATAAATTGTTGCAGAAATTTGCAGTTGAACATGATTTGATTGACAAGAAACAATTTACTTACAAGACTAGTTTTCATCCTGTAGTATTGCATTGATTATGTTGGCTGATGAATGGGAGAGAGAAATCGATGAAAGAAGTATGTCCGTCGCTGCCCGTCCTCGATCTACGGAAGGCTTTTGACGTTATAAATCATACTCTACCGGTGAAGAAGCTCGCTGTTGCTGGACGACGAGGCACCTCGCTTCAATGGATCAATAACTATCTGGAGACCAGGAAACAGTTTGTTTTATTTAATGGTAGAGCGTCTGACCTGCAAGTCATACGTACCTCAGGGATCGGTGCTTGGACCGACATTACTTTCTATCTACTTGAATGGCGTGTTATCTACAAAGTTATAGAGCACTCAATTTGTAAAACTATTTGCTGATGATACAGAGCTCCATTTTGCACATAAAGATGTTATCACAGCAGCTACAAGTGTAAACCAAGATCTTGCGCACTTCGAAATGTGGCTCAAGGATGTCGAGAAGGCGGCCCACCCTGGGAAATCCAATGTCATGGTATTTGGATCACGATCTGCTCTTAAAGCGGCAAAAGACACTGACATAGACATTTTTAAGACGTGGACTCTTACAAACATATAGGAGTTTATGTAGATAGTAATTTATCTTGGGAATATCATTTGAAATATATTTGCCAACAAGTGTATCCAAAGCTAAGGATGTTTTAAAATAGAATTTCTAGTTAGTTTTTGCTAAGGATATTATTTTGTTAATTTATAAGCAAACCATATTGCCTATTATGGATTATGGGTCTATTACCTGGTTAGATTGTTCAAAACAGAGGTTTTTCTAGTGAAACTGTTGATTTCGAAAATGCTTTATTAATGTTTCCTTTTCTTATTTGAACGTGTGTCATCCTTACGTATGTGATGTAGAACTTTCATATTCATTCACTGACGTTGATAAGTTCTTCGCTTCCAAAGTTCTCCATTTCAGTAGTATTGTTGGTCAGAGATGGTTCAAGTGAGGACTCCATCAACCTGTTTATAAAGCTTCTTCTTAAAGTTTTCAGTGGTCTTCTTGCATGAATTATAAACAAACTTTTAAGTGTTGGCATCGCTATCCTCAATGATAGAAGCTAGTACCATGAAACTTTCTAGCTTTTCCTAGAAGTTTGCTACGAGCAACTTAGAAACAACGTTTATCACTGAAGTAAAATTGTTGTTTGACTATAAATTAGAGCTATAGAATTAGCAACGAAACTCTTTTATTATGTAGACTGTAGTTAGCCAAGAGCCTTGAACCAGTGACTGTAATTTTTTGACGAACAGAAACGCATATTTTCATAGTTTGCAGATCTCGAAAGTCTTAATACATTCTCGGAAAGTGATGTTTCCAATACAAATAGGATCGTTATGTCTTCTGAGGATCTCGTCAGGAAAGAGTGTAGTCGCCAGTACACGTGATTAGTTCTGAAAGGACCCGACTTTGGGGGAGTTGTGTAAAGGTTTGGGTGGGGATCAACGAAAACACTACCTTCGGACGAAAAGTGTGTAAAATTTCTGAAGTACTAACACAACGATCCTATTTGTGTCGGAAACACCACTTTTCGAGAAGAAATAAAGACAAATACCACAAATATTTGACAAGTGTATTCTTTTATTCCGCGATTCGCCCAGGGGGCGTGTGAGCATACAGGATGACACAAGGACCATTACTGAGTATACATCCCACACGACTCCCTAACCACTAAAACATACCAACCACTAAAGAACCTAATTATAAAAACTGAACAGCTAAAGTACATTAATGATACAGAGTATAAACTATTAAAACTAGCATTTACAAATTGATATAACGTTAGTGCGCCGGCATTTTGGACAGATACGTTGGTATTGTCAGACTGAAAACAGATTTAACTCTACCAAAACAGGACAACTTAAAGCGAGTGTCTTCCAAGGATCTCGTCGGGAAAGAGTTTGATCACCAGTACATGTGATTTCTAAAAGGACCCGACACTGGAACAGTAGAGTGGAGGCTTTGGTGGGGATCCACGAAAAATGCCACCTTTGGACGAAAAGTGTATAAAATTTCTAAAGTACTAAGCGAGGTACTACGCAACAATTTACCGAGCTACAGTAAACTATATAAACCCCATTCTGCATCAGTAACTGCAATAGTTTGTACCAGTTTGTAAGGATTGGGGCAATAAGAAATGTAAGGAAAGATCGCAGATACGGTGAGTAACTTGCAGCGTGATTTGTGCTGATTTTCAAGGTTCACAAGTGACACAACCATTTACAAGAAAATACAGAAAGTAGCCTTATTAGAAACTATAGTGTTAACTTTTGTCAATATTGAGTTTCTAAAACGTGAAGTTCTTGAGAAAAGTACACTGAAGATGAGACCTGAATGGGAGCGGCAAGTCCAGGTTTAGGATGGGACAATTATATGTATATATCAAGTTCAATTTTGCCTGATTTACATTTGAAGAAAAACAAAAGGTCAAGGTATCGAGGTATTCGAGCCAGTCAGAAAGAGAAGTCGCCAGGAGCAGTTACGAATAGCACTTTTGCCTTAAAACCGTGCAGTTCTCCTTTCTTACTCTATAAAGGACCATGTTGTATACTGAAAAACGCGGAGCTCACCATCTATGCAGTAGAACTATGAAATGGAGCTCACTGTGATACCAGTAGGTGTCTGATTTTGAACAGATAAATTTTTGCAAACTTTTTAAAGTCTGACTATTGTAAAAGACAGCAGACACCACTGAAATAATCAACAACAGGGACAGGAAACTATGGGAATTGAACCACCATTCACTACAGCCCTGAACGATCTTCTGCCACACACAAGATTGCGTCAACGTGTGGCTATGATACCGTGCAAGAAAACAGAGCGTCTTAGACGTGATATATTAATATAGATGTCCATTTAAAGTTATATAATACCTTCATAGTTTTTGCTTATCCAGATTAGAGAACTTTTTCAGTTATTATTGTAAATCTATTTAAGTGGAATACGTCTGTATAATAAATAATATTTGTAATAAAGACTATTATTATTATTATTATTATTATTACTATTACTATTATTATTACTATTATAAATGTGAGCGGACTAGAGAAATATATAACCAGTTGCAGTGCTTCTTGCTTTAAGACCCCGGAACAGTTCTTTTTAAGATTCCTAGCATCGTGTTGGCGTAATAATTGTTCTGATGTGTTTGTTTCAAAACAGATCTTTGAAAATCTCAGTACCAAGATCTCGTTCTTTTTCTATACAATTTTTAGCTGGGTCTCTTGTTTGCTTCCTTCATGAGATACGAGTGGCGTATTTCATTGACTTTTGGACAACTACGGGGTGCTTCTTGTTAATAATGCATCTTTAAAAACTACAGTTATTTTCAATGAAATGTCAGTTTCTTTTCCAAAGAGACGAAGAGTTTTCGCGTTCTTGAACTCGAAGTTTTCTGCAAACATGCAGCCGAAGTTCTAAGATAACTGTAGTATTAAAAATTAATTGCACGGTACTAGAGAAAAATCCGCAGTCAAACAACCAATCAGAAGCCATTATTTTTTGTAGGTGTGCCATTACGTTAGTATATTGATAATATCATGCAATGGCGAAGAGATATTTGTTTCACGAATACAATCATGTGAAGTTTCTTCCCTTTTTAAAATTGTTCGGTTTCTGCCCTTGCTTTTCAGGTGCTCCATCATGAAAACTCGTTTGATAACTGAAAACAGGTTTAAAGTTGTTACACTTTTGAGAATCAGCTGATTTCTATCCTATAGAACTGTTTAAATACATGTTTAGTTTATAGTGCGTTGTTCTTTGTTACAAAACATGTCTCCGTTCGATGACCATAACAACCATGCACTCTATAAGGTTCGTTTATTAAAGTATCGCCATGCGCAACAGAACTTAGATATGCTTTAATACGTTGTTCTGGTTCAAGGGCGTAGTCTAATTTTTACCAAATGTTCGCTCAGCTAAAAGAAATATCTACGTGAATGAACTTTCGCTTATGAATTATGAAACTTTTTTCTTGCTCAATTTTGAATTATACATGCGTGTGTTTTGACCAACGAGTTTGAAAACAAATCGGCAAACAACACATCGCAATAAAGGTGACAAAGTCTATGTTTCATACGTTATTTTCACATATCCATCCCCGTCATTGTTATGACAACATGCATTCTGTGGCTTTGTACCACTGTTATATGATCCACCCCCTCCCCCACAAGAATTATTATTGCTATCTCCACTAGCTCCCCCCGAATATCCTCCACCACCTCCTCCACCATTACTAGCTCCATCCGCACCCCCTCCTCCTCCAAAACCACCAACAACGTTATGGTACCTGGCTCTCCCACCCACTCCTCCCTGTATAAATCCCTTTCCCCCTTCCCCTCCGTATCCATTGGAACCTCCAAACTGCGTAGAACTGCGACCACTTGAAAAGAACCCGCCTCCACCGCCACCTGTAAAGTGAGACAAAACAACAATATCTTTGAGTGGCAATATTTTCAGGGGAAGAGCAGAGCATTTCACCCTCAGAACATCTCAGCAAATGTGGCAAATGTTAAGAAAACACTTTGAGTAATACATATCATCAGTGTCCAGTGAAATCACAGAAAATCGAGTACTATCGACACCGTGCAGTAGATTTCTTGTAAATCAGTGCATAAACTGCAAAACATCTTTATGCACAACCCGTTTGCGTTTTCTCTGTCAAATCAGGTTTTTCGCTGTATCGAAAGTGTTGTCGTTCGTTCGTTCGTTCGTTAATTAATTAATTAATCAATTAAATTAATTAATTATTTCATTTGTTCGTTCGTTCGTTCATTCAGTCATTCATCTACTTTTCTGATTTAGCGGAAAGCACAAGGTGTAGAAAACAAAAGGACACAAGGTCCCTTACAAAGTTTCTGTCTTGTCTTAATTTGTTTTATGTTTTTTTTTGATTTTAGAAAAACTGGCACATCACAAGTATGTTAAAAACTGAACGTACTAAAATGGAACACAAAAAAGGGAACAGAAAATTAAAGGTATTTATCCGCAACGACAAACGGCAACAATCAATCAATCAATCAATCAATTAATTTATTAATAAAGTAATTAATTAATTAAATAAGTAAATAAAAGTAAACCTTGGTCAAAAATCGCCACTTGTAGCTCAGAAAATCGCACCAGAATGGATGACACCAAAATCGGCTTTTGTTGGGTAATGAGGGCAAACATTTTTCTCTGTGTGCTCTTCTAGGTACAATACGTTCCAAATACCATGATTACTAGCCGCAACTATTAATTGTTCCATAAACAGTTCTAGTTCTGATAAATACTTACGTAGAAGTTTACAATACTGTCACTTTTCGTACGTCATGAAATAATTTATAAATTCGTTAAAGCATTTTTAAAACATATCTCTGTATTTTTATTCAGTGTTGCATAACCTGAGCTGCCGCTGTGAGCGGTCTTGGCGCCATGTCCACCCGAACTACCGACCCAATGCGATCCGCCATAACCTGGGTTCCCGTAAGTAGAGGACGATGCGTCACAGTTTGAACGTCTGGAGGATATGTAACTAACACCTCCTCCTCCCCCGGCCACGATGAGAGGCGTGTTATCTTGACGAGCGACAAACGTTCCACCCCCTCCTCCAGATGATGTGGATTTGGTGTTAATTCCTCCGTCCTGACCGACCAAGATCTTTATTACTTCCCCTTTATTCAGGTTGAAGGTTCCTATCATCCGGGCTCCTCGTCCGCGATAGTTCATACTATTTTGTATATAATCGTAGCCGCCTGTTGCGCCTACAGCCTCGATTCTGTACTTCCCAGTGTAAGGTACACGCCATAGCTGTACCCCGGATGATAGGGTCACCTGACCATCGTGGTCCTGTCCTTTGTAGTAAGACCTCAGTAGTGTTGGCCCGTGACGGCCGCTTGCACCCAAAGTTGTGAACGTTGCACTGAAACCTGATTCGCAAAAAGTAGTGAAGGCTTGATTGAATTCTCGTGATTTCGATGAGAAAGTTAACAAATATAGCTTGAATAAGCCACTGAATAGAATTTTGACTCAACTCCAACCCCGTCCACACGTATGCGTTTTTGTTTGAAAGCGCAACGTTTTTCTTCCTTTTGGCCTTCAGTCCACGCGTAACTGACAATGAAAAACGATGAAAACGCTCACCGCAAACGGGAATCTTGCAATCCAAACTGAGGGCGGAACTTCTGAAAACACCGTTTTCAGGTAATCGTGTGGACGACCGAAAACAATAATTTTCGAAATTGCAGACGTCTCGGCAAGCATTGTTTCGTTTTCATGTATTCGCGTGGACGGCTGAAATTAAAAATAATATTTTTTGAAACGCGGACACAGGCCGTTCCGTCAAAGTCCACTAACAATCGATTGCTCACGCTCAATGGACACACCAGGTGTTTGCGGATCGTTTTAAGGTTTACGTGCAGACAGGTAAAAACGCTACGAAAACCATCGTGTGGACGGAAAACTTTTGATACGTTTTTGGGAAAAAGGCTGCGTTGTCAAACGAAAACGTGTACGTATGGACGGGGAAGAAGTTTTTAAGATGCATTGCATTCTGAAGCAACGATGGGATAAACAGTATTGACATAAGTCAGACTGAAGTTCACTTACTTGGAGGTGGAGTTGGTGTTGGGACTAATGGTCGAATGATAGCAGTTAGGCTCACTACTGCAGTAATCTCTCCCATGGAGTTGGTCGCCGTACAGATGTAAATTCCAGTGTCTCTATCCTCAACTTTCCTGATCAGTAGCCCGTTACTAGTTACACGTGATCGACCAACCGGCATTGCCATATATGGTCTGGTCCACGTGACAGATGGTGAGGGAACGCCGTAGGAGGAACAGGGTATTGTAACGTCAGTTCCAGTGTAGACTTTCATAAATTTTGTTGGTTTTCTGATCCAACGAGGCAGACCTACAGGATTCATCAAGAACAAAAACGACACTTCAAATTGGAATTAGTAACTTCAAATTGGAATTAGTAACTCTGTTTAGTTAAGTCGACAATGTGGAAAACAAATGTGTAAAACTCCTGTGATAGAAACTGATTCTACTTGGCGACAGCAACCAAGGACATACTTTGTTGAATTTCCAAGTAACTTTGGGCTCCAAATCGCTTTTTCTGCTGCAAAATTTCTCAATAAAGCAGCTCCGTTTTCGGACAGACCTTGTCGGAGCTCTTGCTAGCTCAAGTTTCTGTTTGAGTCAACAATCCTAACGACTTTCGCAAAAACTAACACTTGAGGACAAAACTGGTTGCAACTACCGCACAAAAAACCCAGATAGGAATTGTAAACATACATGGGCCCATAAAAATAGAGGTATTTGCTGCCCTTGCATGTAGCAACACAAAGCATCTGTCGGTGCTGTTACTGTTGTTGTAGAATTAGTTGTTATTGTTTTAGCTCGTGCCAATTCTTTTCAGTAAAAGTTGCTAACAACCTTTGTTGTACGTCAATAAT
This sequence comes from Parazoanthus atlanticus, assembly GCA_025448195.2. NCBI lineage: Eukaryota > Metazoa > Cnidaria > Anthozoa > Zoantharia > Parazoanthidae > Parazoanthus > Parazoanthus atlanticus. The sequence continues at coordinate 3,501 of JAOEHT020025369.1, read as the reverse complement.
GTTGTACGTCGATCTTACAGTTGCCTCAGTCCATAGCGTGTCAAAAACACAAAACTGGTCGTTCTCATGAGAGATCCAAACACCTTCCATCACTGTGACATGGAGATTGGAATTCGGTACAGTTATTTGAGCCTTGAAAAGTTTTTGATCCATCAATTATCTTCATACAAGAATGACAATATGAAATTATTTAGTCCTCACTTGCTGTACAGTTTTCCCCTGTCCACCCAACGGAACAAACAGAAATGGGCTTCGTTTACATTATATGGGCTAGGATTACGCGCCAACAAGTGTAAACAGGAACGATTTTTCGCGGCACAAAAAACCTTATATCCGATATATAACATGTTACTTTCGAAAGCGTTGCGTCTCACTTTCAAAACGGGACAAAAATTAAGTGTGTCGGAAAAATCGTTCCAAATGTAAACAGAAGGCATATCCGCTATGGTATTTTAAAAAGCTATCTCGTGTAGCGTAAACCAGGATCAAGATAATTATGGTACTTTAAGTTTGACTAAGAAGGCGGTGCTCCATACTATCAGTTCACTATAATTTCAATCTTTTAATTTTGCAATTTCATTTGAAAACAATACATTATCGTAGAAATCGATGACTGGTTTTCAAAACTAAAACAATCTCACCTTGGTTCATCATCTTCTTGTCCAGATGATGTCCAATGTTTCCAGTTACAAGTAGAATAACCAACACGAAAAGTAACAAGAACAAAGTTGTGAACAATATGGCCAATAGAAACTGTCGACGTTCACCACAGAGATGATGTGAGACATGTGCATGACTGCCCTGTTGTTTTCCTTGACCCTCTGGTTCTGTTGTTTCTCCATGGCCATCATATTTTGCTACATCCGTTTGTCTTGAGGTTGACTCGACTCTAGGAGACGATGCCTCTACTCGAGGAGAATGCGCGTGTTCTTTTGTTCTCGCTGGTCTGATATAAACCAACTCGATTGGCCTCGGTGAGGCAACTGGCTCGTAGATGTTCTCTTTGTTTATGTCATGAAGGTTATTCGAATCTCTTTCAGGTTTGTGTCTCCCAAACTGATGATCGTCAGTTTTTGCGTTCACGTTTTCATAATCGTCGTCGATTGTTGTTGCGTTTGCATATTCGTTTGTACGAGGATTGAAGACATTATTAAACGCCATCATGAATTTGTTAACACTCAAATTCAGTTTGCACTTCCGCCTTGTGATTGAGTTTTGTTTTCTGCGAAACAAAAAAGAGTTGGCTATGGACAAAGTTTATTCAAGTTACGGTGGGAGTTGTCATTTTAAGAAAAACGACCAAGGAGTTCTAAACATTGTAATGCACGAGAAATAAAAATGAAAGTAATAAGAAAAACTTTGAGAGGAATGTTATTAAAAAAAACAAGACAAAATAAATAAGGAAAACCCCTGTATTGCGTAAAAATCGACATCTTTACAACGACTAAAGATTTAAAGTTAGTTTTGTTTAGTTATTCAGAACAGTATTATTGGTTCTGGAACTATCATATTTCATAAAACAACAACAGATCTTTATTTTGCCATTCAAATGATTAAACTTACAAAAGTGAATATATGGTAACTGAGCTCGACTTGAAGTTATTCATGATATCTATGGCAATCCTCGCAAGGCTGACTGATTGCAAGTCCTACTACAACTGTCTGTTTGCAGAACTGGTAAACATTTTCAATTATGCTGCATGATACATTTTTTCTTTCGGTTTGAAAGACCAACGCGAAAATATTCCGAAGTATATCATGTCGCAAGATCCGTCGCTGTCTTTATACTCAGTACATTATGCTACAGACAATTTGCGACACAAGTTCAAAAATTAGTAATACTCATTAAGAGTGATCGATTTCTTAAGCAGAAATTATGTTTATTTAACGTATGAATACAAGCATTAGTTTACTAAAAATAGATACATCCTACAGTGTTTCAGATTGTACTAATCACTTGTTACATACGCTTTGATAGTTTTAAGGATAAAAGTCGTAAGGCTCACTACTCAATATTATGACCAAAGACGCAGGGAAATTGTTGATCGAGATATAAACTTCTCATATGCAAAAATTCTAAGCTTAATTCAACACGGTTCTTCCGAAATTTAACTAGAATCACAAAAGAAAACACAATTTCCTAAGTTTGAGCATTACTCCAACTACGGATCGAAATTCCAAGCATGCGATTGGTCGAACTTCAAAGAAGGCCAGACTCAACTAGATAACACAGTCCATTACCAACCTCTTGACCAACCGATGGTTATAGAGACAGCTAGTAGAGTTACTAGTTTAATCGAGGAACTGTACGATGGCCAATTTATTGATGAAACTACAATGAAATTGCTTTTTCAAACACCAAACCCGCCGCTCGTACCGGAGTTTTACACACTCATAAAGATCCACAAACCCAAACCTGTCGGCCGCCCTGTTATTTCGAGATGCAACGGGCCATCAGAAAGAATATCGGCATTTGTTGACAAACTCATTGAGCCTATTGTTAAAACCCAAAAATCATACATCAAAGGTACAACCGACTTCATCAACTTTATTGAACACAAAAAGCTACCAGAAAACACGCTACTAGTTATAGTGGATGTAACTAGTCTTTACACAAACATCCCGCAAGAAGAGGGCATGCAAATTGTATGCGGCATACGACAACTTTTACAAATGCAACTCTCCTATCTAACAAGATTCCTAAGAGAAATGCTACGGCTCATTCTACAAGAAAACTCATTCAAGTTTAAAAACAAGCTCTATCTACAGAGCCACGGGATAGCTGTTGCCTTTGCGAACATTTTTACGAAAAAGCAAACGCAAACCGCTAGAATGGGTCCGCTTCATTGACGATATGGCATCAATTTGGGAAACTAGTTGAAGAATTTATTCAAGAAGCAAACCAATTCCATCCAACAATCAAATTTACGGCTGAAATATCAGAAAGTGAAGCCATGGCCACGTTCTTAGACACTACTATATACAAAGGTGAACGCTTTACAGAAAAAGCCATCCTCGACGTGCGCACTCATTTCAAACCTACCGAAAAAATTCAATAGACACACTTTAATTAAATCAAGTCACCCGCCAGGAGTCAAAAAGCTTTTGTTAAAGGCGAAGCCTTAAGACTTCTAAGAACAAACTCCTCAAGAGCGAGAAACAAATGGAAGATTTCAAAACACGTCTAAAATCCAGGGGCTAGGTAGTGAACTTTGATAACAGAAGTGCGGCCTTGCAACAAAGTCCTAAAAAGCACCAGAAAATTTTGCCTTTTGTTACGAAATTCAACCCAGCGGCACCAAACATTAAAGACATACTGTTAAAGAACTGGTATTTAATTCAAAACCAACCAGAATTTAAGCTTATCTTCTTACAACAACCAGTTATATCGTACAAGGAAACATAGAATCTCAAAGATTTGCTCGTCAGAGCTAAGCTTCAAAACACTTGTACATATCTTAACACAAATCGGGAAAAGTAATTTTAATACACTGTAAAAGT
>JAOEHT020025264.1:0-14550 GCA_025448195.2 Parazoanthus atlanticus | reverse complement strand
TGGAATTCAAGTTGGACAGCGGTGCAGATGTCACAGTAGTCCCTGTCAATACGTATACCAGCCTTGAAAACAAAGTGAAATTAGTCCCATCGAACAAGGTATTACTGGGCCCTTGTAGGTACAAGATGGACTGTGTGGGAAAATTCTCAGCACATTTGAAAGTTGACAAAGCTGAAATTGACGAAGATGTTTACGTGATCAAAGGCCTGGAGACACCTCTTCTGAGCAGAAAAGCAGCAGAGAAATTGCAACTCATCGCCAGAGTTCCGAGTGTCGAAAGCAATGAGTATAAGGACAGTGTAATGGCAAAATATCCTGAGCTATTCACTGGACTTGGCAAAATGGAGGATGAGTACACAATTAAGCTCACAGATGATGCAAAGCCATTTGCACTAACAGTGCCAAGAAAAGTTCCCATGCCACTCTATCAAGAAACCAAAGCAGAAGTTACGAGAATGCTAGAGAATGGAGTTATTAGCCCTGTAGATGAGCCAACTGAATGGTGTGCCCCAATGGTCGTCACTCCAAAGGCTAATAATAAGGTCAGAGTATGTGTCGACCTGACCAAGCTGAATAACTTTGTTCAGCGTGAAAACCATCCACTCCCATCAGTTGACACCACCCTGGGAAAGCTAGCAGGAGCCAAATACTTCACCAAGCTCGACGCCAATTCGGGATTCTGGCAGATCAAATTATCTGAGGGATCAAAGAAACTGACCACATTCATAACGCCATGGGGTCGTTACTGCTTCAATGTCCTACCATATGGAATCAGCTCTGGATCTGAGAAATTCCAGAAGGCAATGAATAGAATTCTTGAAGGCCTCGAGGGTGTCGAGTGTAACATTGACGACGTGTTGATATATGGTGCAACACATGATGAGCATGACCGGAGATTAGACGCAGTGCTACGACGACTGACAGCTGCTCATGTAACTTTGAACACTGATAAGTGCATTTTCAGTGTCACAAAGATTGTATTTCTAGGCCATGTCATCAGTGCCGACGGTATCGAAGCTGATCCTGAGAAGATAGCAGCAATCACAAATTTGTCCCCACCGAGAAACACACAGGAAGTCAGATCGTTCCTCGGAATGGTGAACCAACTGAGTAAGTTTACCAATCACTTAGCCGACAAGACTAAGCCTCTGAGAGAACTGTTGCAGAAAGACTGTACATGGATATGGGGACCACAACAGGCCAAAGCATTTGAGGAAATCAAAACTGCATTGACGACAATGCCTGTTCTTGCCTTGTACGATCCAAACAAGGTGACAAAGATAACTGCCGACGCCTCGTCATACGGATTGGGAGGAGTATTGATGCAGAAGCAACCTGATTCAACTTGGAGACCAATAATGTTCATATCGAGATCACTGACACCGACTGAGAGCAGGTACGCCACTATCGAGAAAGAAGCATTAGCACTCACATGGGCCTGCGAACGCTGCAGTGACTATATTATTGGCAAGTCAATCGAAGCTGAGACAGACCACAAGCCATTGGTTCCACTTTTAACTCAGCACACGTTAGACCAAATTCCCCCAAGAATCCAGAGACTTAGGATGCGTCTCATGCGGTTTCATATAAAGAAACTGACGCATGTGCCAGGCAAAGAGCACTATACACCAGATGCTTTGTCCAGAATGCAGTCAGACAACCACAGTACACAAGCCACAATTCCAGATGAGGAAATGAATATCTACATAGCAAGTGTCATTGACACACTTCCAATATCTGATGCCAAACTACAGCAAGTCAGAGAAGCACAAGACGAAGACGAAGTCTGCAGAAAGATTAAGAGCTATTGCCAAGAAGGCTGGCCAGAGAAATTTATGTTGCATGATGCCATAAAGCCCTACTGGTCTGTCAGGGGAGAGCTCACCATAGTGCAAGGTGTACTTCTCAAATCGTCAAGAATAGTCATCCCATCATCCATGCGACTGGATATACTTGACCGAGTGCATGAAGGACACCTGGGGATAGCAAAGTGTCGAGAACGTGCAAAGACCTCTGTATGGTGGCCTGGCCTGAGTACACAAATCAAGAGTATGGTTGAAAATTGCCAGACCTGTGCTAGACACAGAGAGCAGCGACCGGAACCACTGATCCCGACAGCACGTCCAGAGCGTCCATGGCAACTAATTGCAGCTGATCTGTTCCAGCTGGGAAATTCGGTCTACTTGTTAGTGGTGGACTACTTCTCAAGGTATGTGGAAGTCACTAACTTACACAAATTAACCCAGTCCAGGGACATTGTGGGAGTTTTGAAAGCAATTTTTGCCCGTCATGGGATTCCAGAGCAATTGAGGTCTGACAATGGACCGCAGTTTAACTCTGCAGAATTTGCTCAGTTTGCCAAAGAATGGGGATTTCACCACAATACAACTAGTCCAAAATTCCCACAAGCAAATGGCGAGGTGGAGCGTGCAGTAAAAACTGTCAAGTCAATCCTGAAAAAGGAGAAAGACCCAGCAAAGGCATTACTAGCATACAGATCCACCCCCCTGGCCTGTGGATTTTCGCCAGCTGAACTGCTCATGGGGAGAAGGCTCCGAACCTCAATCCCGACATTTCACACTAACCTGACTCCAAAATGGCCAGACCTGGAAAAGTTGAAAGCAAGGGAGGCTGACATAAAAGCCAAGCAAGTTGAGAACTTCAACCAGCGACACCTAAGCCACCCACTGTCACCACTTGAGCCAGATACACCTGTCTTTGTCAGGGACAAGGACACAACAGGCATTGTTATCGGCCCAGCAGGGACACCAAGGTCCTACCTAATTGAAACCCCCACTGGAACTGTCAGGAGAAACAGAACCCATCTGACCCCAGATCCAGGTCCCAACATGATGGATGGAAATAGTGAGCCAGCTACAGCAGAACAACCAAGTTCACTCCCCGAGTCGCCATTGAGACAACTCCCTTCACCATGCTTGGCTACAAGGCCCAAAAGACAAATTAAACCATCTTTGAAACTAAGGGAAAGCATGGGCCTCAAGTAAACTGAACTGTGAACTCAAACATGTAGATGTTTTGAACCATGTATCCTTGCATGATGTTTGTTGCAAAATTTGTTATTTTATATGTTATGTTGTCGAACTGAAGTTTCAGTAGATTAGCACTGAGGAACTATGGGCAGCCAGTTTTGTTTACAATATGTTTCACTATATCTTTGAAGGGGAGATGTAGTATTCTCCTGTTGCCCCAGCAACTAAATCATATGGTGCACAAAGCATGCTGGTGCAAACCAGAGATCAAACATCGCGGCTTAGTAGAGAGCACGTGTCGTGTCGTCTCTCATCTATAACAATTATATAGAGTCTAAAACGACTAACACCACAGCAATCAGCCGAGGAAACGAAAGGGCAAATGAACTGAGTCAAAAACTGAACAGGAGCAAATGTACCTTTGGCTAAGTCATGATGATAATTAGATGAAATGAACTAAATACCATTAATATTCATTTGCACATCTTCAATCAGCTATCTATTGAATAATCATTTCAAATGTCCGTGGCCAGTGAAGTTCTCTGCGGACTACCAAACTTCTGCTATTACTGGTCCGGTTGGCCAGTGAGGAAAAAAGTTATGATCGACCCCTGCTACGAATAATGTTTTGCTCAAGACATGTGCATTATTTTGCACTGTGTGTTTGCTGCAAATATTGTTCTGTTCATGCACACTCCACAAATCTATCTGTCAACATGCAAAACATTTGAGCATGCAGGTGATGGTGGAGGCTCACTTTCCAGAGTTTTCCGAAGAAGACCATGTAAATTTAATTAAAGAAAAAACAGTGAAAACAAAAAGGTGAATGATAAAACAATTATTGAACTCAGTAAATCACAAAATATTGTGATCTTGTCAGTGTCTCACAAATCAATTATTTGCCTCTGCTTTTGGTAAATAATCAATTGCTTGCCACTGACAAATCACAATATTTTGCTCAACCTCATTCAATAATAATCGAGTCTGCTCTGATGAAGGGCTAATGCTCGAAACGTCAGCTTTACACCATACCTTACGGCGAAAAACATAACATATCAACCCCTGTTGATCAAAACCCATATATTCATTCAATATTAAATTGTTAATTATTGTATGTGATGTGATATTCAGTATATATATATATATATGTAATTATGTTGTATATGTGATATAATTATTATAATACACACAATATAAGTATGGAATGAAAAAAATACATGTAACTAGGTGACAACACTAACAATCTTTGAGCCAACCAAGCAATTCTAATTATGCACTCTGCAAGAAACTCAAAATTCAAGGCTTTTTTTAAGGACTTCTCACAAAAATATTCTGTTTATAAAGGGATACCAGGCCTTGATGACTATTAGTCTGACGTCTAAGTCGCACACACCTCCCTATTATTATTAAATAATTCCCTATATCCAAGGAAATCAAGGATTCGTAATTGGCATGCATGTACAGTACAGTATGAACCAAAGGCGCCAATGGCTGGCTACTTGAAATATAAGCAAATGTAAGGGAAATATATACCAAGACTGTCACTGAAATGCATGCGATTGCCTGTTCATGCCTTGGCACATGCCTGAAGAGTACGAGGCATGTGATTAATCACCTGCCAAAGAAGTTGTTTATTAGAAAACTCTTAAAAAGTAATGCTCTTATATTTTACAAAAATAAACAAATAATTATTATCACTTAGTCAACATTTATATTGTCACAATTTTGTTGTTGACGTCTCTCCTGTTTCATTCGCAATTTTCTGGTCTTTTTAACGCTCATTGAGTGGCTCAACAGCAATATTAAATTGACCTTCATGTCGCTTGATCCCAAACACAGTTTTCCGCAAATTTTTGTATAATTTAAAAACAGCAAAAAAACTTTTGGCCAATCGAAAAGATGTAATCTCATAGAGCTTGCCGCCATGTCTACCTGTGCAATCATACATTCCATTTGTTGTCTGCATTTCTGAAATCCAAAAGTATGATTGTTTTCATTGGAATTTCTTTTTATTTGATAATTAGTATAAAAGTGACAACTTCATCAGCAATGCAGCCTACGATCAGGTCCTCTCAGACGCATGAAGCAAAAAAAACTAAGAGAAAAAGAAAAAAATTATATTCCCCACCATCCTTGACCTCACATGGAGTTGTAAATTTCAAATCACATTCCAGACAACATCGCATGAGAATGTCACTGTTTAAGTGTTTTAGAATCCTTGCGCACATGTGCAAATTTTCTAACAAGGACAAAAATATATTTTGCTATTACTTCAAAAATTTCAGCCGGAATCTAATCATTCAAGAGCCTTTTTTTAAAAAAAATTGATGTCTTGAATAACCACATTTTTTTCTTTTAGAAAGGCTCGATATTTTAGCTGGAAGTTCCTTTGCTTGTAACTATACCTCACACTAAAAAGCATTAATTTGGCGCATCAAATTTGCACATCACACGCCATTGCATGCCTTGGTCGACCAAGGCGTGAGATCCTCAGCACGTGTACTGTTTTTCTCAGTGACAGGCCTGATATACAATCACTTATAAAATAGGAATATTATGTTGATTGTTCTTTAAAGCAATTCTTTGCATAGTTTGCTTGCCAGGCAAAATGTCATTCCTATCTCCTGATATTTGGCAAAGCGAGCAGCTTTACCAATGGCAACCATATTAATTCAGTTGACAAACTTTAACTCACTTTATGGATTCAACTTTACCCTTCAACAAATTGCAAATAGATTACATTTTAGTTAGCACCTTTTACAATAAATAAATTATGACAGGATACTTCATCTTCTAATGCAAAACAGCTATATTGAAGGATTGCTAAGTCTAGGTGATTGTTTAACTTCATTCAGGGCAAACATGACAAAATAGTATTATCTACTCATTGTACCACAACACATGACAAAACCAAAACAAATATCCACATTCACTACCTCTCCCCACAAGCAATTCATTTTGTTGTCTTTGTTTAAATAATCCAATCACAAAGTGGTAAATGCATTCCAAAATCAAAGTGGGTTTGTTTTGATAATCTTTAACAACTTCTGTCACAAATGGGTTTTATTTTGATTTTGGAATATGCTTACCACTTTGTGATATATTTATAAACAAGTTAAGACAACCAAACAAACCACACGTTGGGGGAGGGGAGAGGCAGTGAATGGAAGTTTTAATGATCAAAGTTCTATTTCTTACAATCGAAATGACCCCTGTGGAAATATTTTGAGGTCTGATCCCCCCTCCTGCTTTAGGGTTTACAAGGTCCCTTGATCTCCCAGCTGTCATGATTTTGCCATTTACCATCTGTGAGGAGAGTGCAGACCTTTAAACTCTCATGGGTGAGACTCACAGTTTATACTCTAAATCTCACAGTGCGCCAAAATGATTGAAATCCTAGTTAAATTTAGCCAAAAATCAAACCGTATTACTTTCTATACTTGCTTGGCATTTTATTTTGTGCTGGTTTTTACGGTGGCCCATAAGGGACATGCTGCAAATAAATCGAGTCGCTGCAAATAAAAATCAAGTTGCTGCAAATAAAAAAAAAATGGTGCAAATAAATCGAGTTGCTGCAAATAAAAATTGAGTTGCTGCAAATAAAAATCAGGTTGCTGCAAATAAAAATTGAGTTGCTGCAAATAAAAATCAGGTTGCTGCAAATAAAAATCAAGTTGCTGCAAATAAAAATCGAGTGCTTCAAATCAAGTTGGGTTAGCACTAAATCAGATAGACCACAGGGACCTTCTCATTCTTTCAGGTCTCGGGTAAGTCAGGACTAGAGTTAATAATTGTAATCGAGGGTTAGTTAGGGTTAAGGTTGGGGTCAGGATTATTTTAATTACGTATAAAAAGGAATTTGCAAGTGCCCGTGGGTTAGTAAATTCGTAAAGGTCCCTGTGGTCTATCTGATCTAGTGCTTGCCTTCAAGTTGCTGCAGATAAAAATCGAGTTGCTGCAAATAAAAAACGCAAAAGTTAAACCGAGAAAGGACTGGTTTCTAACCAGCTTAGTAACCTGGCATGGCAGCTATTTGAGAATTCCCTGTTTCAGAGATGTTTTGTTCAGCTTGCAGGGAACAAATTGTTCCAGAGAAGGCGAAACATTGCTCTAGCTGTGAGGAAAAAGTTGAAATTGAAGAACTGGCAACAAAATAATTAACTTTTGAGGACTTTCATAGAAAAGAAGAAGAAGATCCGTCCTCCAGATTCAGGACAGTGGGAAAAGGCAAAGGTGTAAAGAAAGCCAAATTAGACAAAACTCCAGTACAAGATGTCACCATTCAAGTTGGCTTAATGGTTTCAAAAGATGGGGAATTAAAGATAAAAAGAGGTTCTAACCTCCCCATTAAAGTGTCACCAATGATCGGTCAAGGTAGACGGTTTATCACTGTATATTTCAACAACTCGATTTTTATTTGTAGCAACTCCATTTTTCTCACACACCATCGGGAATATGCCAAGCACAAAAACGAAACAAATACTCATTGAAAGAGTTAGAAAAAACATGTGAAAAAAAGCTTGAAATCGCCACGACCAAAAAACAAACAAAGGTCAAGAACGGTGCAACAAAAAGAACTGTTTCTTTTCTCCACCACGTGACCCTTACCCCCCAGAAACAAAAAGACCCCTGGGAATAAAAATTTGATTTCTCACGCTCAAGATGTTTGAGCAAATCAGTGGTCTGGAAAGTATAGTTTGAACATTGCTGGTACTGCTAGTATTTTATTTTCTTCAATTTGGAGCTCTTATTGCAAGACCCAGACCTCAAGGTCTTTTTGCTCTTCATTTTCCAGACCTCAAGGTTTGGCGTTTGTCACCCAATAACAAAAATTGGCATATAGATCAATAAAGTAATTGTATGATTGAAAAAAAAAATTAAACATTTAAATTCATTTTACCATTATTAATTATAACCTACGTTTTCCCAAATCAGCCTGCGATGGGTACTTATATATTTGATAGCTAATGATAGCTAATGTTGGCTGATGATAGCTATTTATTTCCCAATTTCAGATTTAATAATTATAGTACTACTACAGCTGCTAGAAATTCAAGATGTACAACCAACTGCAAACCTTCAGTTCCAGTTGTTGAATTTTTGGGTCTGCAGTGCCTTCATTTTCATCAGATTCTTCACTTTCTTCCTGTCCATCTGCAGACTCCATATTTTCATCTCCTGGTTGATCGTTGTCATCTTTATCTGCTATCTCTTCCCCTTCCAACGTCTCTTGTTCGTCCTCAGTTTTCATATTTTCCGCCATCTTGAATTCCCATCGACGAAGAGGCATTGTGGGAAATGTTTGGTTACCGTCGGAACGATGAGCCTGCAAGTCATCGCAGGTATCCGACCGCAAAATGGCGCATGCGCTTTTGAAAGAAAATTCTTGGAGCCATGGGTACGACAAGATGGACGAAACTTGAAAATGGCTGCAGGAAATGATTTTTGGACCGTTGATCTAAATGACGAAGAAATTGCTTTCGCTGTGACACTTGCACAACCTTTAAAAGAAGAAAATGTTGATAGGTTCTTGGAAATTTATGATAGCATTCCTGCAAAAGTGGAAATCGAGCGGGTAAGTGTGAAAAGTTTCATATCTGTACTACAATACGAATCATCGCGTTGCTAAGCAAGCTGTTTTTCAGTTGTCGGTAGATACTTTTGTACAAGTTTACGCTCAGTTGTCAGCTGAAGCTTTCTCATTTATCCAGCTGTCATGTCATGTCGTTGCCACAGAAATTATGCGCGAGCTGAATACATTAAGAAATCTGACCCATGTGACTGAACATTATGCAATATCGTTACTCAAGAGACCAGTCTGTGACTGTGACAGTGCAGAAAGATTCACTTTGTCTGGCGTAAGATCCCAATCTCGTGCAGGTCTATAAAGGGGAGTTACCTTTGGACATATATGTTCTCTTTGATGCTTGAAGTGTTAGTTCTGAAATTATCCACATAGTCAGGATCTATGAGATTTGATCTTTGTATAACAGAAACCAAAATCCAGCAGGCTGCCAACGCAAAGATCGGATATACAACTTCAAAACTTTTTCACACGCTGACCATGATTTAATACGCCAATCGCTTCAAAACTGCTCCAGATCAAACGTCTGCCACTGGTAAGTCATATGTAGAGTTTCGCTGCTATTCGTTATTAAGATGTGTACTAAAGCCACAAAAATTAATCCCTCGGTTTTTTAAGTACACATGTATAAATTTGGGCGGCGTGGCACCGAGGCCACGTTGTTCACTTGGTGTGAAAAGAGAATCGTTTATTTATTTACTCAGTCATTCATTTCTTGTTGTACCCGTAAAGGTTTTATGAAACCGTTTCGCAACGCCGCGATCAGTGAATCGTTTGACCAGATCCACAGAAGTGACTACAAAAGCGCACAACGTACAAGAATTGTACCACTTGTGTCTTTTCTCGACGTGCGCAATGGACCATATGTAGCTAGCTAGAGTTGCATAGATTATCAAAATAAATCATTAAATGTTTACAAAACTATCATTTTGTTGTTTGTGATCGTTAGTTTTCCAGGAAGTAAGAAAAACATGTTGAGAAATATATGTAAGTTTTCCCAGTTTCCATCCGATTCCATTTATAATGTGATTATTTTGTATGATGCAAAAGTTGTAGACGTTACATGATGCAACTCCTTTAATAGCCACAAAGTCAAGCACTATATATTTATAATCAAATTTTTCCCATATCTGTCTTTAAACCACTGAAGTATAGTTTCACACAAACAAACCAGTCACAAAAATGAATAATTTTATGTGGTGTGGTTAAGTAGTTTTCTTTTAATTTACCAGGAAGTTTTAAATGATTTTTTATTATGATCAAACTATTACAACTTAGCCAAAAAATTTGGTACTCATTTTGTTCAGAAATATTTAGAAACATGCCGAGTGAGCAAAATGGTTTATTTAGAGAAATCTCAAGAAATGTCAAACTTTTTTGCTAATTTTCATGCTTTTCAAAACATTTTTGAACAAAATGGATGACAAAAAAGGTTTCTCAGCCGATTTCACATCAATTGCCAAAAAGTGATTCTGGCCACTGGAAATACCTTTGATATTTATGATACTGTATATTAAAAAGCTGGCATGTAAAATATTATACTGTCCCTGTTAGTTTATTACAAACTGATAGAATTAATCAAATCATGTATATAGTGTGAATTGTTACACATGCCTGTCTACCAGCTATTCTTTTTGCATTGTGTGCAGTTATTCAAGGTGTTGAGAATCTTCTATATACATTAAAGGTGATCTTCTCAGTTTAGAATTTCCTGCATACTGTAGGGTAATGGTATAAGTCGATGAGTAGTAGTGGCTTGATTGTATAATGACACCAGATCAAATTTATGATGAGGATCAAATGGATGGTTCTTACTTTTTCTACATTTTTGTTGCTGTTACACAATAGCAGATGACAGCTTTAATGACAAGCTTCAGTATTGCAACTGGAGCACTTCTCTCACTGGTTGCTGTCTGTTATAGAGCACCCTCAATGAGGCTCATTGTTTTTCTGAAAAACAGAACTGTGGCTGGTACAAGTACATCAAATGTTACTCTTTAAATTTTAAAACTTTAAATTTTGAAGGCTGTTGCATATGCTGATCATTCCAGTAGTTTATGAGAAATAGTCATACTGGTGCACTTTTTCTAAATTGTAGGAGCACTTCTTTCAAATAGTGTGATGTAAAACTCAGATTTTTACATAATAATTATTGTTGCATTAAACTGGATCTGCACACATTAGTGATATTCATAATTATACATTTTGCTGCATTTTTTAGTAAGTAAAGAAAAGAAATATTTAGTAATTTTTCCAGGAGAGATGCATTGTTTACCAACAACAAGACAATATAAAGTATTTCAATTTGACCTTTATATCCAAGGATTGTGTGAATTGTTGTCTTTGTACATGTACAATCGTAATTACTTGAATTGGTTTTCTAGCAGTGTTTTTCTCATGGCTTGGGAAATGGGGTACACTGCATAAGTAGGAAAATAGATACATGTGGGTCTAAGTTCATCGAGCGCCAAAGGCACAAGCATCTAGAGGGGTCTGGGGGCATGCTCCCCCAGAACATTTTTAAGATCTAGAGTCCTAGAAATGCAGTTTTGAGCATTTTGGGGACCAATTTCTTAAGAATTGCAGCCCTAAAATACCAGGTTTTTCTGTGAAAAATTTGATAAGAACTTCAAGGTACAACTTGCATGCTGTTTACAATAATTTAAAGTACCACTTTTAGTTAATTAATTACAGGTTAGAGTTGTGATGAAGTTAAATGTTGTCCTTGGTGACTTTTAAAAAAATTGCCAGACGTCATTGCTGGGAAAAGGTGGTACAGCCACCAGTGTACTGGCCTTAAGAAAAACACTGTCTAGACAGATTAGTGCTCCTAATTTTGGGCAGTTTTAGACCATTTTTTACTCCCCAGAGTGCATGAGTTAAGTCTTGATGTTCCCAGGAAGATAATTTTGTAATCATATTACAAAAGTGATGTGAGATCCATAATCAGATGATCTTCATTACAAGTACTGTAGATTTCAAGATTACAGACAAGTGAGTTAAGACTTCATCTTCTAAAATTAGCTGATCATGAGATTGTCTTTGCAAAATTTGTAAAAATAAAGAGGATTTCTACTAAACTTGCTAGCAAATCACTGGAACCTGTTATTAATCTAATATTTGGAAGAGGCATTATTTTGTAGCTTTTTCTTTTGTGGATTTGTGTTCTGAGCATTTTGAAAACAAATAATTATTTTGAGACAGCAGAAACCCACTGACTTGTCTACATCTTTAAGACAACATGTTTAAGTACATGTACTGTACAGTATGTGTCAAAGTTTTACCACAGTCGAGAAAGCTGTAACAAAAAATAATCTTTTTTGCATAGTTTGTGGTCGAGAGTTGGCCTATCAAATCTCTGTGTGGTTGTGTGTCAGACAAATTTTCTAATTAATTCTATTAGTAACCAAGGCTCTGGATTGACTGGTTCCTGACCACAAACTGTGCAAGAACTTTATGTACGGACTATAAATTAATTCTGGCCAGGGCTTAGCACATCGCACTGTTAACTGTTTAGTTACTGTACATAGTTTCTATAGATACTGTACAAAGTGCATGTGAGCAGTTTTCTTCAGGTTTTTGTTTAATAGTACTTACTTATATTCAAGCATTTTTTTAGTATTTAAAATGCTTTTGTAATTAAAAATCTGCATTTAAATATTTCGATAAACGTCTAAAATTTTAAAGTTGCTTAACATATAACCATAGGGACCATAACTTTCTAAAGGAATGCCTATGAATAGCTGCTACAAAGAAATGTAATGAATTCAATTTTTATAGACCAGGGTTTAATCAATAAAACAGTGTCACATAGCAACTCATCTTTCTTCCTTTTCCTTTCAGGTTGAACTGATCAAAGACATGGCTCGGCAGTTAGCAGCACTTCCAAGAATTCCAAAACAATTTGAACTTTATCGCTCAAGAAAATTCCTCTCTAGTGATTCCTTTTCAGCTGTTAATGTTGGTGGCAAAGTCTTCAAAGAAAAATTGGAATTACAACTTAATCCAAATTGTATTCATGAAGAATTGAAAAATGCAGAGAAATTTTTTGAATTGAAATGTGTGGAGAGTAAAGACAAACATCTGGAACTTCATAATGATACTAAGAAACTTGATCCATTTTGTGGTAACAAGAAGAGGAAAAAAGCCAGAAAGTCAAAATTAGACAACAGTGAATCAACAGCTAAATCTTCTGTGTTGGACAATTTGAAACCAGATGAAGGAACTTGTGATAGTCCTTGTGAGGTAGTCTCTAATGACAAAAAATCTGGTGAGGATGATTCTGTTGAAAGGGAGGATGAAAGCTGTGAAACTGTGGACAAAAGCCCCTCTGAAAGTGATTATTACAGTGCTGAGGGAGGTTAGTTTTATAAGTATTAATTAAAATAATTCTAGTTTTATTGTCTTGGAATCTTACAATGGACATACAAATCTACCAAACAAGCATTTACTTGCTGACTGACTATAAGGATTCTTACTGGCCACAAAAGAAATTGTACATGTAGAACTTGAGTGATTACTAAAGATATAATTATTTGAAACATTCTGTCTTGCAAGCACTCAAAGCATGTTTGCCATGAATATAATTCTAATATGAACAGACAATTTCTGGCTGAGAAAAAATTGAAGACTTTGTTTTGTTTTCTCATAGTTGTCCAAAACCCGATTGATTTTAAGTGCAATTCAGGGGTTTTTCATTTGCTTCACTGAGAGGAAGATGGTTGAAGTTTTAATTCAAAATATTGAACTTGCCATCTGCAATTTTGAAATCTGAAATGAAGATCTTCTGATTATGGTTCTTGTGACACTTTCATTGATGAGCTGTAAGAGAGTATTTGTTAAATAAAAATACTGGAGCTTTTTAACCAACACTTCTTATTTACAACTAGATTGCTATAACCATTTGAAACAAGAACCATCTTTTGATATTCATATTTATAATTTGGTATGTTTAATTGGTACAAGAAATTTCTCATGAATTGTCTTTAATGCTGTTCATTATTCGTTCTAACACAGGTTGCCTTCCGTCTCCAACTGTTACAGACTCTCCTCCCTTTGGCTTCCCCCTGTCCACTGACAAGCTGTTTGAGTCGGCAATGGGTTTGTTGTCCAAACATAGTGAAGCTATACCTTCCATCTCCTCATCAGTGACCGTTGTTCCTGAAACAATCTCTCCATCTTCTACAGAATTGCTGCCTGAATCTGCGACTAAAAATTCTGTTTCATCTACATCTAAGAACAATGTTTCTAGAAGTTTACAAAAAGCTGATAGCAATGAAGTTACAGCATCTGATGCAAGGACTAAAGAGAGTGCAATCAGTGCTCAAAATACAGATTTTGTAGAAGAGATTGATAATGCTAAAGCAAGGTTAGAGAGTGAGCTGGTTAGCAATGATAATTCTAATTTATTGGCATTGGAGGAGGAAGGCTGGCAATCACAAACTAAGCGGCACAACAAGAAGAAGAAAAAGGAAAGTGCAACAAGAAATGTGGCATCTAGTGAAAAATGTAATCAACATTTTGATAAACTGCAAAAGAAAGAGCAGAATTTTGCAAGGCAAGGTCAACGTCATGGTGGTAGTAGGTTGGGAAATGATAATAATTACAAGAAAAATAAGGGAAATAAAAATTTTAAGGAAAATAGGTTCCCTTCAAATCGCAAAGACTATGAAGAAAAATGTAAGCGATGGATAAATGGAGAAACTCCAAGTGCTGAAGCAGTTGTGGAGGACTCAGCTGTTGGCAGTGATATATGTGAAGGAGAAAAGAAGTTGGCAGCTGACTGCGAGGACTCAAAGCCAAAGCTGTTGTCATACAGAGATGCACTGTTAAAGAGCAAGTCAAGAGGTAACTATAAACTACTTAAGTCACTGGTGCTGGCCGGTACATGTGCCATAAGATTTTCATTTTGTCTGATTTATGTAGCAAACTTGAACACTAACCACCTCATTTTCTAGTCCCCCTGTTTTACCCCCC
>JAOEHT020025156.1:0-14552 GCA_025448195.2 Parazoanthus atlanticus | reverse complement strand
GAGGTGAAGAAGACTGGACATGACGTTTTATTTTGGTGAACTGAAAAACAAAAGAATAAAGATAGAGGTAAAAATCAATGGGGAGGGGTGGGTAGGAACTCCCCCAGGGGATATTTCCTATTGTTGGAGTTCTGTGGTCGCCTTGCTGGGGTTGAAATTAGCAATTCCAGTACTTTTTGAAGTGTCGCTATGGCGCAAACTGAAGTTTTCTAAATTGGGTATTTTAGGGGTAAAAACGGTTATTATTAAAACGCTACGGTTAGCATTCATTACTAAGGGATGGTTCATTATTTATGGAGAGGACCGGGTCAGGAAAATGTGAATAAATTGTTCCATTTTTTTTCAAAGGCCATCTTTAAACTCCAAAATTTTTTCAACAAAATTATTTTTCCATACTATTAAAAAAGGTAAAAAATATTCAAAAATGTGAAAGTGATGGGGAAGTGCAAATGTTTTTTAGTCTTGACATTTTTTATTTAAAAAAATGCATTATTTTTATGGGTTAGTTATTTCAATCTTAAATTTTTTTTCTGTATACTGCAGTTCTGATGCATGGTATTTTAGGAGGTTTTGAATTACGGTTTCATTTGCACCTCCTAGTCATTGTTATATTGGAGTATCCCCCTGGGCTTCAAAGTGCAGTACCCTAGAATATAATATTGGCCTCAATATTTCCTAAAAATGCTAAAAAAGGTTGTTTCTGACATCCCTAAGAAATGCCGGATTACTGATTTTCAACCCCCGTAAAATAATGACTAGCACCCCTCACCACCAACTATAGGAAACAGTCCCCCTCCCTCTTGCCTCTGGGTTACATGTGCTTTGTCTGATGATCATGTTTGCTTGCTCAGTTGCACCTTTCAGTCAGAAAACAACAGAAAAGACAACTCGCCTACCAGGATCAGAGGCTAAATGGATGACCTGGTCAAGCAGATCGAGGCACCCAGCTAGCCGGCCCGGGTGCATGGCTTACATGTAAATGGACAGCAAAATAGAATAAGAGGTAGATGTACCAGCTTAAAGGTGCCCTGGCTTAAACCAGGTTCACTTTCTCTATGTAGACAGCCCTTAATCACTATTTTTGTTGGAAATTAAAATGGGTGTTTCTTGAAATATAATTGTCATATCCAAGAATGCACAGTTTTTTGGAGAGATTCAGTTCCAGCCCATGGTATCAAGGCTTCATTTGCACCTCCCATATCATCACTTTTATTTGAATTCCCCCAGGACAGCTGGTTCCCAACAGACAGGAGTATCTGGGACTGCTATGTCACTCCAGGAGCACTGAATTTGTTACTGCAAAATAATGGGACCAAAACAACTTTTGACTTTGCACAAGGCATTGTACATTAGCAATATGTTTTTACATGTAGTTTTCAATAGAAAACTACATGCAAAAATGTAAAATGTACTGTAAGTCACACAACTTGAAAACATCTGGCAAGATAGAATGCAATAAAGAATCTCCTCTCTTCCCAAACCAGTCAGACAATTATATATTCATCAGCTCAGAAACAAGTTTTTCAATTATAAACTGAGACCAACAACATGCTGAAGCACTCAACAGTTCATGGGTTATGAACCACCTCCTCAAGTCTTTCTGGTACCCTGATTAATCCAGATCTGGTGAAACCAATTTAACCTCTCAGTTAGATCAAATGTCAAAGCTATAACTGGACTGGATGCCTTTGTTCACTTAAACAAACAATTTACTGATAAAAATATTTGCTCTTTAAAATTCCATAGTATTTATAGTGAACACCCAAAAGCTTTTAAAGAAATAATCCTCTGAAGATCTTAATGAAGAAAGCAGTTTTGTGTAATACAAAACTGGCCTCTCCATGACCCACACCTCTTGGTATAGTTATCCAAGTTTTCTCAACACTTTCCTGTTCTTTTTGTCAGTAAATAATGGCCATAAACCTTGAAATATGTGTACTCCATTGCCCAAATGTGTGTAGCCTTCTCTCTAATGATCATGGCACCCAAGAAATTGTTTCAACTAATACACAGTCAATATCTGGTATTTATCAGTGTGACATTTAATTTTCATTTAAGGCACAGTCCATTTTGAACTTGTATACAGCTGAGTATTTACAAATCAACTGTCCCACAACAAACAAACTCAGATCTAATGCTGAACAAAACAACTTTACAAAACTCTAACAATTCTGAAAATATTGCAAAAGTCTTCAATAAAATTAATTTGTGTCAGCATCTATTGCAGAACTTCTTAAGTTAGTGTTGAGCCTGGAATTTGAATTACATATTAACATTTTTACAATTCAACTTGCAACCGTCATAGGCTGTTTTCAATGTAACTTTTTTTCATATTTACATAATAGTCAAAAGAGGTTATATTAGATCTGATTTCTGTATGCTATGAAGACAGCTGGAATTTTATATCATGTGTAGTTTTATAATTCTTACATACTATAATACATCACTCTTTGACCAAGAAAACTAATATTCATATTTACAACAATGACATTTCTGTACAATTTTAGCTTCAGTCTGAAGCAGTGTTCAATTATCTTTGATAAGTTCTCAGATAAGCTCCCAAGGTGAGAATATCTTTTGGTAAACAAAACAGCAGTCAGTTGCTAGTCAGTTGTGGATCCATATCTTCATTTTGAAGCAGTCTTCAACCATCTCTGGTCGGGATGGTTTACATTTGAGACAACAGCAATCTTCAGCCAGTCCGGTCTGTGATTTTATGCCTGTATAAAGAAAAGGATTTTCGGTGAGACGTTTCTTTGGTACAAGTACAATTGTTGTTTTTTTCCCTCACACTACCTTATTAGCAACCTCACCCTTCCCGATCCCCCAAAACCGATGCCAAATTCGGACTTAATTTCAAGTACTGCATTAACGTCACCCCTTAGTATGAAGATTTGCAGGACAGCACCAAAACTCCGATAAGTGTTGGCTAACGGGGCGGGTGCTCGAAAATCAAGGTCAGAATTATTCCAAAGCAAGGTCAAATTTACATTGATGAGTGTCAACAAAGCTGACAAGGCAGTCTTTTGATTTCTGGGGAGCAAGTCACACAATATCGCGTGGCGTTCTCTACGAAAAAGCAAAAAGACAGGGGCAAAATAATCCTAATTATCTCGGTCGGGCCAATTTAGCGCATTATATAACCTCAAAATCATGACATCAGATCGAAAGTCTTTTCAATCCTGCCAATATTGAACTCAAATCGCTGAAATTATAATAAAATGGGTGAATGGCAATACAGCTTAAGGACAACAGCTTGCGAGACCAAAACATCCAAGACAAGAAAGAAAATGAAACTCCTGGCTCAAGGGGATTAAACCGCTTTGTTTTCTCCTTTTGTGTGTTTTTGTTTTGAACAGCAAAAAAAGGCCCAAATCGTGACGAGTTTGGTGTTTTCGGTTTCAATAACAAAAGCGTTCAGCAAAAACTGTAGCGTCTCGCACGAACTGTACTTCAAGTTGAGATTCCACGAGCTTAATACATTAAATCAGTGATAAAACATACCTGACTGCTACTAGTACTAGCGTTATCTGTACGTAAAAACCCCTCGAGACATGATTGAACTTGCTGGCGTCTTCCTCGTCGTCTTCTCGGTAGGGGTTCACAAGTTGGGGAGTTGGATTCGCTCGATTGCTTCTTCTTTTTCCTCAGAAAATCTGTGGGCAGAAGTACAGGGAGAAAAAAGTTTGTCAAAGATATACCAAGACATAACTATTTGTAGTAATGTTAATAACAACACAGCACCACTAATTTGACAACACGTCGGCAAAAATGTATCTTGTTTCATCGCAGAAAAAATGGGGTTTGACAGCGTATTTTAACGACTATCGTCAACTGCTGCGGGGTATATGCGAATGAAATTTAAACTAGAGTGGTTTACTCCCGGCCTTATGGTGAATTGCAAACCTTCAATTACAATTTCCACTTAACATTGCCAGGTGATTTCGTACTTAGTTTTACCATCAATGACACTTATCTTTTCTCATTTACAACCACTGATCTGTGCTCGGGTTACAAAACTGTTCTGCTCCCTATCACCTATGGAGTCACATCGTCAAAATACACCAAAGAGAAACCATAAATGTTGAATTACCTGTAACCTTTCCCGTCGAAGGTCGTTTCTTAGTTGAGCTTCTCGCAGGTAGTCCCTTGTCGTTCGCCAAAAATTCAAGTTCCGGTTTCAAAGAAGCTACGTTCGCCGGGCGTCCTTCAAATTTCTCTGTCGCTGCTCCTGCGTCACGACTTCTGTTGGATTCTTCGATTCTGCAACAAACAGAACTCGCGAACGCTTCGGTCTTCGATTCTTTGCTTTGAACACTGCACCAAAGATATCTTCCTTCGAGCGGCTGGTCGTTTTCGAAGTCAAAATTCCATCGAGTGGTAGTTTCCTTACTCATTTTTGTCAACTCTCTCTTTAAATCTGACTGCATTTGCGAATGGTCTATGGGCCCAAACAGTTGTCGGCATATCGGGCGACTGGGAGTGATATCAATGCGTTCTGGTGTTCGACAAATCGGTCGAAATGTACAGTCATTCGATGTCATGTCTGCAAAGAACGAAGTTTTGTAGTTACTCGATCAAGAACTATGTGACGTTCGCTCTGTAGTAGCTTTCGTTCTTTGAGTTGTAGGAAATGAATCGTGAAATATAATATTGTCATTTTCATGCTTGGAGCTCATCTCTGATTGGACGATAATCTGTTTCCATAAGAACAATACAATAGGGAATCATTTTGGCGCGAGATAATCTTTCGGTCTCAAACACGCGCAAACATGTTACTTAGCCATTGTCCTCCATCAACCAATCACAATGTGATTTACCAGGTGTTGGACCAAGAAACGATGACGTTCGCACTCAAGTGCCGCAAATGCCGGCAGAAGTTTACCCCCCAAAATTGTATTGTATTCAATTGCTGAACTACGACCAGAAAGAAGAAGAGAGGAACTTTACAATTACAGCCGTACTATTTTCCTTTATATTAACCTAGTAATATAGTGGAAAACAAATAAACTACTATATATCGGAAATCCTGTTTCAGATTTATGCACCTGGGCACTGTGAGAGTGTGTTTACTTTGTGTGGCAACAATTAGTAATTGGATGACACGTGCGCCATTTACAAATGAAAGGAACTTGTCAGAGCATTTTGTACAGCGCGAAAAAAGAAAAACTTTCGCAATTGTTTTACGAAGGCCCATAGGAATTTAAATTTATATCCTCAGCTGCACGGAAAGATATATAAAAGGCGTTCATGCTGCATCCCCGTCACCCCGAAAGATTTTGTTAAAGTAAAAAGTCTAAAAAGCAGCATTTCCTAAAATTGTTGCTTCCTAAATTCTATCAAGTATGACTGATTTCCAGTTTGTTTTGGGTCGTACTTTTTCACCTAGCCATTGTTATCTAAACTCCGCCACGTGTCTTCACACCAAAGAAAACATGACATAATAGACTGTAAATTGACAGAGTGGAGCGGCATCAAGAAATGAAGTATCCACATTAAATGATCCGTGAAATGAGATTTAAACCCCCTATTTTTAACGTTTATTTAAATTTTCGTCTGGCCCGTTTTATCTCAGACAAACAGCATGTTCTAATCATCAGTTCCTCAACTGATATGTGTGTGTGTGTACGTGTGTGTGTCACTGTGTGTGTGTATGTGTGTGAGAGAGAGACATGATTTGTATTAAATTCACAGACGGGTACATTGTGCCGGTTTAGAAGTTGAAAAGCCCTGGATTAACTTGTTCAAAATATCGTCATACTACCACGTGGAGCAAAACAAAACAATATAAATACCGTGAAAAATCAATAAATTCACCTGTGTCAACATGTAAGTAATAACTTTAATAACTTTATCCCGTAATCGGCCAGTCCGTTAAGTGTTTGTCTCTTTGATAGTTTTGACCTTTTCAATTTGTAATATTTGATAAACTTTTCTTGGCGGCTTCGTTATCGTTTTGGAACTACTCTTTCTGCGTGTATATGCGATTAATTTTTGAAAATACAGAAAGACCCATGCGAAATTTGGCTTTTCTTTCTTTGTTCCGAGATGTCCTTTGTCTGTGGGAGGAAGCCACGTGTGTCGACAGTTACGCTTTGTTTGTGGAACAAAGATTTGACGTGCCTATAAAACGCTTTAGAACCCAAATGATAGATGTAAAAATATTACACACCATCAAACATTATACGAAATAAGTGTGCCACCCTGTTTTGTGATAACTGACAAGGTAATATGCACGAGAAAAAGACGTTTTTGCCTGTCAAATTAAAACTGCAACTTTTTGAGCAACCAATAAAGTTAACTTGAGGCGGAGCTTTTGCATGCATTGGGCTTTCTTGGCAAACGTGCACTATCTACGGTTAGAGTCTGTTTAATGAGTAAAACTTGTCAAGAATCATTCAAAACGAGCATGGAAATAGAAGTCTTAAACAGCAAGGTTCACGTTTGAAGTGTTATACTTATAGAAAAAGAGAACGTCGGCGTTTCCAGACGTTTTGAAAATGAAGATGATTTCGAACAAGTCAGTGTTCTTGTGAATACAGAAACGCGGCCGTCTCTTTTGGACCCCTGAAATTTGTAACAAAGAGAGTGAAGTTGTTCGGCTTTGTTACTCAGTTTTGTCCGATCTATTTCTGAACTGACATGATAGTAACTATTCACAGCTGCACAATGGCGGTGTATTTTTAAAAGGTTTGGAACCACGGCATGTGGTCCAGCTTATACAAGCTCTTAATTACAGTGTTAGTGTTGCGAAATAGGTTTTATTCAAAGCCAAATTAAGCCGATATATGGTGATGAAAATCGTGGGCGTATCTTGTGGACCTAGTGCGACAACACATTCTCGCAATACTAAAGCAGAAAATTGTTGAGAATTTATGAAAGAAAAGAGCTTGCATATACATACAGATGAGAAAGTGATTTAGCACAAGCCAGCTTGTGTAGTAACAGGCCGACTTGTTTGGGCTCCACTGAAGCTTATTCAATTTAAACAGTTCACAAATTCAAATTGTATTTGGAGGAAGAAGTTAACTTTGACCATTAGATCTGCGATTGAATTGCGTGCATCTCACTTTTGTGTCTCAGTCAGGCATCCGACAGAGAGCTAAATAGCATGAAGTATCAGTCAATGTATGTATAGTGACCGTGTATATCCCTCTGGCTCTGTAAAATGCTTTGGTTTTTCAAGGCGTTGGCAAAACTTTGTGTCAATCAAATCTTGGCGTGAGTCAGTCGGTTGCTAGAATGCATTAAAGCATTTTTATTTTATAGGTCTGTTTTTCAAAATGTGTCGTTAATTTGATCAACAAAATGTGTCACATGTATGTTTTTTGCTCTCGCGTGCGCTTGCTTGCTACCCAGCCTCACTTCGACAAACGTATGATAAGGCTTAAACACCGACGAAAACTACCAGTTTTTTTCTAAAAACTAATCTTCCGGTGCTTTGAAAATGTCCCACACGACTTACGTAAGCAGGTCCTTTCAATTTTTAACTATCGTTATTCTACAGGCAGCTGTTTCTCTGGAAGACCCAAAACGTCAGCTTTCCGTCCAAACTTCAATCTTACGGAGAAAAAGCATGCCATAACATACGACTGTTGATGAAACCACACGTTTCAAGAAACTCTAGATCTATGGCTCATTCCGACACTGATTACAGATTGTTATTGAAAAGTGTGTTCAGCTGAGCAACCACATTTCAAAAATCAGACACAAGTCGAGACTGGTGCTATGAGACCAGCAGTTTTGAACAGCTGCTACGATAGAAATAATGAATCAACAGAAAAAAGTTCGTTCTTTGTTATACAATGATCAATCTATACGTGCAATGCAAGTTCAATTCCTTTCGTTAATATGTACTCACCAAAGATTTAAATTCCAGCCGGTTAGACTTAGAAAACCTTATCAACTTGTCCATAGGAATACTGTATATATACTCACATGTATTCAAGAAACTGTGAATCTTGAATATTTTATTGACAATAAGCCCAAAGTATTTCCTCAGACAAAAGAAAGCCCAGCTGCAGTGGTGCGCGTAGACGGCCTTTAAATTTGCCTGTAGATAGGTCGACCATGGAAACATGGTATTGCCAAGTATATGACACTGAAAGCTCCACTAACTCTGAGTTAGTCTTTAGTTTTCAAATTTATAGTTCAATACACGGCGGGCAAATGCAAGGCTCTTTGTGTGAAGATGCGGTATCAATAGAAGACCTGCCTTATATATAGAACATGCAGTGAATTATTCAAGAGAACTCCGTTTCCCACAGAAATCCCAGTGTTGGGGACCAAATAAAACAAATTAAAAAGTTTGATTAAAGCTCGCCGATTTTGTATACAAAGAAGCTCAAACGAGAAAACCTTAACGTATATATCTATAAACATGCAGGTACTTTAGATTTTGCTCACTGACTGAAACAAAAAAATTTATTATATCCTCTCAAAATAATGCAATACTCTATAATAACCTTGAAAACAGTACTTGCATGCGCGTCTTTCAGTTAAAACTCGCGAGTTTCTTGTTACAGGTTGCTGTATTGGTTGTTAGTTCCGTAAGAATATCATGTCATCAGAATTAAATGTATTGTAATACACCAGTAACAAATAGCTGTTTCAATAATGAATATACATTTCAAACAAGGAAAAACCAATTCGACAGCACTTCAATTTTGAAACCACCTTTGTGCACGAACTTTTTAAATCTGTCTTTTGTTAGTCAGCCGTGCAGTCCTATTGATTTAATACCCCAATGCAGATGTTCATTAAACCTGTAACCTGGTCATGCAGTGCTCGGCGAACTTCAAAAGTGATCTAAACTTTCTCAAGAGTTTCAAGTGATTTAAACATCAAGTTGATCCCGAATATTGAAAAGTTTCTCAGTGATTAGCCACTTCTAAAAACTCTATGCTTCATTTCATTTCTGGCATTATATTTTGAAGTACCGAAACGAAATGACTCATCATTCAGTTGTTCCGACCCACTTGAATAAAATCAGCACTATTTGAAAACCAGCATCGTGAGTATCACTGCACTGGTATTGTCATTGCGGAGCATGACACGCCACAAGTAAAAAAGATAGCCTTCGAGACCACGCAGAACTGAGAGGATTCCAGGAGGGTTCTTTAGAGAGAACGGGGGAGTCTGAGTGAGGTATCAAACTGAGGCCTTGCTGTATTGACCGAGCGATAGCAAAGTTAATAATTTTTTTTTATTATATGGCATTTTTTTAAAAAAAACCCAACAATAACACCGTACAAGCGGAAATTGTTTAATTCGCATGTCCAGTTACGCGCGCGCGTAGGTCATTAACAATAACGCGCGTGGGCATTACGGGAGATCCAGAACGATCAAGAACCTCTCAGAACGCACGAAGTATCTTTGCCATATAATAAAAGAACGTTGAGGCTGAAAACGCCAAAATTTAAGAACATGCTAAGAACGTACCTTAGGCTGAGATTAAGAAAGGAACGTCACTTTATTTCTATAAATGTTGAAAATGGAACTGAATATCGCGAGAGAGCAATGTAACTTCGCATTTGATTTTGGTAAACAGGCGATAGCAACTCATTTCAGGTACATGTGGAACAGTCTTTAAATGTATACAGACACAATTCCAAAAACAATTAATATCAAGAACAATCCTAAGGACATTTGAGGCTGAGATCTTGAAAAAAATTAAGAAAGTTCAGCCTCAGCCCAAAAAATAGACGTTTCTACAAAAAGAGAGTGTACAGTCGGTTCAAAATTACGTACTCCATGGCCACAGTTATATTGCAAAACAATGGTTCAGTAAGAAACAAAAAAATTACCATGGTAACTGCTTTAGGATAATGTTCACCCCTCCCCCCCTTTTTTTGCTGGTTGAATATAGGCCCTTCAGACTCATTTGCGTGAATGAACGCACACTTCTCTCCATAGTAACCGTTTTAAGTTATGCCACGGAAACGCATTAATTGACTGCCCCATCACATATGACCAACTAGTTTATTTTATTTCATTTTATCTGGTGTCTCGATCGGACAGCTATCTTTTTCACGATCACGTGTCTCGATCTGGTCATTCTCTTTCTTACGTGTGTCAATCAAGCCATTATCTTTCTCGACATGGCCTTGCTCAGGCTACCGTAACGAGCCCCCCATACTGACGTGATCAAAAACTCGGTTTTGCAAGGCTGAAAAACAGGTCTTGGTTCTGATCGGAAACACCGAGTTTTCGGACTTTAGGGAAAATAGGTTCAGTTTTGCTGTCTTAATAAACACCAACACAAGAACTTCTTGCTGGTGTAATTTTTTTTTTGCCGTTTGCCGAAAACGCCAAATGTGGGGTTTCTTCGCTAAGTGTGACGCGCTTGCACAAAGCCGTTACGGCTTTGCACAGAACTTCTGATGTGTTCAATTCTATTGTCGTTATATGCGCGCCTCAAGGTATTTATACTCCATGGTGAAATGCCTCGTTACAAATCAGTCTTATTAGTTCAAATTTTACAGACCATCATTGAATCTTCCAAAGGTTGATCTTTGTTATTAGTATTAGTATTAGTATTATTAGTTATTAGTATTATTAGTTATTAGAATTAGTATTAGCAGTGTTTATTAGAGTTTGGAACGAGGGTGCATTCATGGCATTTCACCGTGGAATATGCCTGCCTCAATGTGGTGCTTTCAACTTGGTACAGTAATTTTTACAACAATAAGTTTCATGTGCCGACTAATCTAAGCATATTAAAAGGCCTTAAAACTGCTATTTGACAAGGATTAATGACTTGTAAAACAAGGGTTCTGATTGTGTTCCACTGGGCAACTTTTAGTATTGCGGCCAAGTTATTTGAGGACTGATAATGGCCGCTCGTTTGGAACATTCCAAATTTACTTAATCCGGAATAAGAACGTATTCCAAATAATCTGCCTGCTAGAGTGCTCTGAATAAACAGAATATTATAAAACAGAATGTACATATTATGAATAGGTCTCAGAAGGAAGGAAAAAGACATAGTCGCGAAGTTCGTATTTAGACCTGTATTTTCTTCTTCTTCGAAGCGATTTTTTTTCGTTAGATTGTTTATTCGAAGCTCAAATTAGGAATCATTTTTTATTTACACAACTATTTCTATAGAGTCGACCCGCTGTAGCTAACACAACAGAAATTTTTCAAAACAAAAACACAAGAGCGATTTGCATGCCGATAGCTTTGTACAAATGTACACGCTTATGTAAACATGCAAAATGTGTGATCGTCACTGAACCAGCATGAAAAAACAACAACTTTGACCTCACTTATTGCTCAGTTAAACTGGTTTATCTCATGCATTTTTTGGTTATATAGTGTCGAGTATTTTGAAAACACTAAATTACTAATTTAGTAATTAAGTTGCTTTCTGCTCCTCCTTGAATCTGGAGCTGGGTAGCGTTCCCGTGTGAAAAATTCGTCGGTGGCCACGCCACGATGTTTATTCAAACCACTACTGCGGAACAACGAAAACAACACGAAAAACTATATTGATTTTAAATAACGAAACCCTAAGCTGCAAAAGTTCCAAAAGAGCCTGATTTTATCTAAAAGTTTTAAACTCAATTATAAGATAATTCTCCACTTCCAGACATCAGAATATCTGCTTGTCAATGAAAGGGTATTTGGTCGTAAGTATTCAAATTACAATTTGCTTTATAACTTGAGATGAATACTAAAGTCTGATTGGTATTGTTCTAGTGGCTAAAAGCTTATAGCTCAAACTAATCCTCGATTGTTCAACAATAACAGTCAATAAAAACAGCAGCTGTACAGCTAAGCTTAGCCGACTCAAACAAGCCAGGAGCCATTTTATAAAGCAGACTTTAGGTCGACATTGAACTTTAACGATAGTGGGTATTCGGTTCTACAAAAGAAGTAATGCTGCAGATCGTGATGTCAGAATTGGTAGAGGGATAGCGATTGTCTTACCCTGGCCTTACGTAACACTAACAGCCGAGTTTGTTGTTAAAATTCCAGTTGTGTGCTCATTTGAATAAAATAATCATCATCATCGCCCTACTACCTAGGCCATCAACAATTAGCTTCCATCTAACACGATTTTGGGCCATCTTCTCCAGTCTTTTCAAGTTGTAGCCCTTTGCCGCCATCTCTGCCTCCATCTTCAGGGCTCGAAAAAATTCCAAAGTCCCTTCTAGCCATGGGCTAGTAAGCACCATAATTTACTAGCCCAGATCTTGAGTTGGCTAGCCCAACTTAAGTTAACATATCAAAATTATTTAATTAAGTACCCCGTTTTCAGAGTAAAAACACGATAAAACTTTTCACCAAGATTTTGTCACTCGACAATCAAGGTATTCAAACCCGACACCTACAGTAATACTGACTGTAGTTTCAGGAATACAGTTCTCAGTCTTCCACAGCTGAGCTTTTTCTTAAAACAGATAGTTAATGGTAAACCTTTTGCTCAATGTAAGAACACAACAAAACAATAAACTATTGAAACTCAGCATCAAAATGCAAGTGCCCTTGAACAAAGGACTTGACTTGTCTGCCAAATCTGGATACTTCTGGCAAGTCTGGCAAAACATCACATCATTTGATTCATCGAATGTGACTCACGGCCAACTGTCTTTCCAGTGGGAAAGAAACAAACGTGTTCTTGTTTGACCATCATATCTTTTGATTTTTTTTCTGAACTTGGTCAGGCTCGGTGCCTGTCAGGCCATCAGCAGTTCTTTTCTTTGGTTCTCTGTTGTCCTTTTGTTTTGAAAAATAATGGTAGAGACTCATGCTGAACAGCCGGAATGGCGGAAAGAAAGTCGACGTTGTGCATCCATTCGTTACCAGACTCCCACGGACAGCTTGTGGTGACGCCTGGATCATAAATCAATCGACACGTGACGGCGAAAATCACTCATTAGAGTTAGATTTTCCTCGAAAATTGTTGTGAAAATGTCTTGTTATTCACTCACGGTTTGTGCACTATCAAGCAAAGTATCCTTAAGCCTTTTTCTTATTCTCTGAGATGTTAATTTAATGACGTGATTCAAAAACTGATGTGCTAGCCCGATGGGCACAAATGGTTTCCATATTGCTAGCCCGACTCGAATAATTGCTAGCCCTGGGCGTCGGGCTAGTGGATTTTTCGAGCCCTGTCCTAGATCTACATGTATGACTTTAAGGTTTCAGAAATGAGATAGTTGAACATTAATACACCAGCTGAGATTGAGCAAATCAGTAACTTACCTTCCCTGGCATGTGATTTTGAATACTGCAGGGCTCTGCTTGGGAATAGTTGCTGGATGACTCACATTCAGATGAAGAATGGGTTCTGTGTAAATGAAAGAAAGTTTTCGTTAAGCTTGCAGACTTTCAAACTCTTATGGTTTTGCCATGAGACTGACATGGTTTCAGGTATCATCTCATGGTTTCACGGTTTAAACACTAATTTTCATGGTAAGCAAAAAGTCTTGAAACTCTCAACTCAAATTCAGTCCAAGCTCAATCATATATTTTCTGTACTTCTTTAGCACTTTTATTGGGTTTGCATCAACAAATTTGGACATCATCATAGCCAGCTACATTCATTTGATCTCCCGTGTTGGTCAACATTCTCGTCATCATCATCATCATCATCATCACCTTACGGTATTGACTCAACATTCTAAACCTCATTGAACTTTGTCCACTTTCAGCTTTTTTTATGTTAAAATCTCCAGGTTTGAGAGGTCAATCTCAAGGTTCTTCCAGTTTGTTCTTCCATTTTTTTGGTTCTTTGTCTTCATGTAGAAATACTCAACACACTGTAGCTATGATCTGTTGAAAGAATATACAGTGCACATATATACTAATTCTAACCACTGATCACGGCAAAAAGACTGTTCTTTTAACTACTTTAAAAAAGCATGAGTGTTGCAAGGAGTGATTTCTGTGATTTTATCTTTCTTTGCATCTGTACAACTTAGGACAACTAGCTGCTTGTCTTACCTCTGATATAGAGGATGATGTTCTGAGAACCAGAGTATTCCTGCTGTTTGGTACGAATTCTGTATGTGACCCAAACTGTGTACCAGTCTATCTTGGAGATGTTACGGTAGAAAACATTACTTGGCCACCTCTGGAAAAGGTTTCCGTTAATATTCCAGTCAGTGCTCACTGATCTCACAAGCGAGTAAGCATCACTGTACTTTACCACAAACTTGATTTTACCAGCAGCCAGATAAAATGAGTTAGCCACAGGGGTGTTCAAGGGTTTCAGTTTAGGTCCAGGCTTTCCATATGCCACTAAATGTGGATCAAGTATTGCTAAAAAACAGTTTAAGAATTAGGCCAAGCAACAATGGTTTGCATAATTATGTTGTTATTTATTCATGTACATCTGCTTTTCTATAATACAATGTATTTCTTTTGTTTTTTAAATATAGCTAAAAAAGTGCCAGATATTTGTTTGCTTCATCCAGTGTTTGTGAATTCCAAGGTCATCACAACAACAACAACAACAACAACAACAACAACAACAACAACAATCGTTATTTCGGCTTATGGTACTTTGCAAAACGAAACGGTAAATTGCAAAAACAGTATAA
>JAOEHT020025155.1:0-23352 GCA_025448195.2 Parazoanthus atlanticus | reverse complement strand
TGGTGATGGTGCTGGTGATGGTGATGGTGATGGGGATGGTGATGGTGATGGTGATGGTGATGGTGATGGTGATGGTGATGGTGATGGTGATGGTGATGGTGACGTTGATGGTAATGGTGATGGTGACGTTGATGCTAATGTTGATGTTATATTTTTTCAAATTGCAACGTTGTCAATGGACTTGCTCCTGACCATCTGTGTGATATCTTTACTTCCACCCAATCTACTCGACCCGTCCTGTGTTCCACCTCAAAAAATATAATTTGTCCGCTCTCATAACTAACACTAAATCCTATGGCAACCGATCTTTCTATATATTCAATATTTTCAAAAACCGTTTGACAACATATTTACTTAAGAAACATTTTGAAATATATATTGGTTATTTCATTTTACGTATATTTAACGTTTACTGTTTGATATTTTGTGCTTTTGAAGCGTTTTTGAACATTTTGTAAAAGGCGCTATAGGAATTCCTTATCACGAACATTATCATTATCATGAATTTGATGCTAACGTTCATGTTGATATTGATGTTGATGTTGATGTTATTGTTGATGTTGATGTTGAAAATGGTTGTTGTTGTTGCTGCTGCTGCCGCTCTTGATAAGAAATAATTTCATTTTAACTGCCATTTGCAGTTAGATTGCATAGTGCACATGCAACACAAAACTAACGTTATACAATAGATGCTGTATATACTAAATTTAAATAAAGTGTAAAACAAGAGAAACACTGTGAGATACGGCAAATACTGCAGAACCAAGCAGAGCAATGGTGACCTCACTGAAATGGTAAAAATTAGGGAATGAAAAGATTTTAACAAGCCTAAAGTAATATATAGCTGTATACATTATCGTGGATAATAGTAGTAGTAGTTAAGGTACTGACATGATCCGTTATTCCGTTAGTAAAGCAGACTAACTCAGCATACAGTAGACGAGAACTATTTCAAAACAAAGCAAACGGCATAGTGAAGGATATAAGCTATCCTAAGACATCATATGATTAACGTAAAGTAGTATGTTTGAAAGTATGAATTACTGAGCCTCGAAATTCCAAATTTACCCGCTTTTTTGTCAGTAAAATTGAATTTTATTGATGGCCCCGCACATGTCGTAACTCGAATAGATATAAACCCAAGAAATAGAATCTTAAAAACCTTGTTTTAACATTATTTATGAAGTACTTTCCAATTCAGCTTGCAGAAATACAAAAGCAGCGCGAGTCGACCGGAGCCGTAGTCCCCAATTTGAAAAATGATAACATATGTTTGTCTTTGTTAATTCATGACTCATAATTCATGGTTCATGACTCGTAATTCATGACTCATAACTCGTAACTCGTATTTCATGACTCATGCCTTATGACTCGTAACCGGCTCATGACTGACTACTTATAAATTATAATTCATAACTCATAACTCACTTGACTCACAAACAAAACAACGGTCCTCAAATTATGATATATACATAAAATATGAGTCATGAATTATGATTTATGAGTTATGAGTTATGAATCATAAGTCATGAGTCAAATGAATCGATGAAAAGAAATACTAATGATTAGGGATAAGGTTTGGGTTAACTGATTAGGGTAAGTGTCAAGGCTAGGTTTAGGGGTTTTAATGTTAGGGTTAGGGTTAGGGATAGTATTATCGTTTTAAGGTTAGTTTTAGGGTTTGGATTTGGATTTGGACCCATAATTTGCAACATGACTCATTGACCCATTAGGTTTACGGTTTGATTATGATTATGATTATGATTAGGGTACTGTTCTTGTTTTTAATAGTTTCTAATGTATAATGAAAGTGTTTTATAACACCTGAATCACACGTTTGAAAAAAAAGGAAATTTTGGATTTTTGACTTATCGATTCATACCTCATCGATTCATAAGACTCGTGAAAAACATAATTGAGGCAAATAACCAATAAACTGAATAATATGCTGCATGTTTCACATCGCCGGAGCGACTGTCTCAGAAAACGTTACAGGTTGGAAGATTCGGTCATATGCCACACACTGTACATCAAATTTGGCGAGCTGTCCATACAGGACGGCTGGGCTGAAACATCTTGAAACATCTACGGACTGACGTTATAATTTATTAGGGTCAAAGGATTGCAGATTAGCGATTATGTGGAGGGCTAGAAGGAGGAAGAAGCAGCAAGAAGGAGCAGCATATCTTTATGCTGGGCTGCCTTTGTCGTACATGTTCAACCTACACTGGATGTGGGAAACTGATGTTAGTCAGTGGCACAGCCAACTCGATTGAGAGGAAGGAAGAGGCGCTCAGCAGAGATAACAAGAGAAGCCTGGGAGAGAAATATATTAACTAAAGAAAGCGGATTGCTTGTTAGTTCTGATAAAGGGGAGAAAATAAGGCCCTGTCTATGTATATGCACTATGCGCGCGGGCGTGTGTATGTGTTGTATGTGTGCATGCTCCCTTTAACTGAAATGCTGCATTCAGGAAGAGCGATAAAGATTTCACATGGGTGTCCCTTACTCTAGTTTAGCCGAAGGGCACAAAGCTCTACCTTGCTGTCACCGCACACATAAGCAAGTAAATCATAATTCACCCATCAAAATAGTCCTTCAGGCACTCGAGATGTGGCGAACTTCTCTCAACATACCATCTTTCATTTCACATCTGTATTTTTACAACATGTAACTGTGTCTATGACATAAAAATTGAAAACAAAACCCTTCACATTCAGAACAACATTTTTGTCGATATCTGCAGTTTCCTCAACCACTTATAAGAAGAAACATCACTGAGCCGTGCCACGCAGCCACATTTAGAACTGAACCAATTTTCAAGCCAGAATTCTAAAATTACCCAATATTGATCGAGGGTACAAATAGGGTTCATTACCGAGATGTGTTTGCCGACTCATTATCGTTTCATTAATATGGCCGCCAACGTCTTTTTTTATCCAGAACTCATGCCTTTGCGCTCGGTTGATAACTATAATTAAAATATTAAAATGTTCAAGATCAGTGGTTGCAATTTCAGCTCCAATATATCTGCTAAGGACGCTAAGGTCACTCATTTCGTGTTTGCCGGAGGTGCTTTAACACAAAAGAGTCAGCAACAAATATGTATCAAGTCTGGGCCTATCTTGTTATTGTTCTTTCACGAAAATTTTGACGTTAGTCGGTCAGTAACCGGCGCATTTCAGACGTCTGTATAGTTTAATTGGTGGTCAGTGTGATTCCACTTGGTTCTTGCCTACCAGGAGGGCTTTTTCCAAAGTCTTTTGTCTGTTTCGAATGGGAATGAAATTTGTTCTTCGTAATCGCGATATTGTAGATCAATTAGCTGCGATATTTCGATAAGTCGGGATTAAGGAATGAAGCTGTAAGAAACCAATGCCGCCTTTTTATCCCGGTTCTACAGAAACATCTCGACCGAGGTCCAGCACGCGATAAAGAAAAATGTGATAATTTCGTGAAAAACATAGACATTAAAAAGAAAAAAATGTCTATGCTTTTCACGAAATTTTCACAAAACATGAAATAAACAGGGCTATCACTCTCGGTTACCGATAAAAAAAAAAAGTTTTATATCACTTTGAGCACATTTTAGTTGTTTCTTGATGTAATGTTTATGGTTAAGAAAATCATTTACGAAACCGAACAAGAATTATAAAACGAGTTGTCTCGTCAGTCAGCTTTCTAACCATTGACCAATTAATCTTGTTGCTCTTTTTAGTAACTGGGCAGTCGGAATTTGATAGTCTGCTCATCTCAGCAACTTTTGCTATCACCACTGAAAATGACGGCTGCTCGCAAGCAATATTCTGCTGCGATCAACAAAACATTTCACAATTCTAGCCTGTTTTAGTGCTGGGAAGTAACACAACTCCATTAAGACATATCAAAGGTAGCACCATCTTAATATTTTTAGATAAAACCCTAACTCTTGAGCTTAAACCTAATATTTTCAGCATTTACTATTATAGATACTAGAATGTTTTCTCACGAGTTTAACTCCTCAAGCACACAATATGATAAAGCGCTTCTGTGATGCGATACACTTTTAATAACGAATGATTTTTCTCGCCCTTTCAATCGAAATACGGTAGTCACCTGTACTAGGGGAAATTAACCAAATAGTTCGTCATCAAATATGCAAATATCTACGTTCTTGATAATTAAGTTCTACGGCTAAGCTAGATTAATCCCAGCTAATACTTTGCTCAGTATTAAAACAGACAAAACAACATTTCAAGTATAATCAAATGTTCAGGTTTTGAAATTGAAGAAGCTGTTCATTTAAATATTTTTTAGCCGGAATATACTTACATAGAACCAAAATTTATATACAGCAAAAGAGAGGATCTGGCACATTTTGTGAAGCGAATACAGGTTAACTACATTTAATTCAAACTTCGAACAAATTACGAACTTACATGTTAGAAAACACAAACAATCTCATTTGCGAAAATGACGGTTATACTTTTACTGACTCATATATTTTTAAAGAATACTTTAAAAGCTACTGCATTTCTAGTTAACACCATACAAATTACAATATACGGTTATATTTTTCGTCAATACAGTCTTCTACAGTCTAGTTTTGCTTTGGGATGGTGAGATTACATTTGTATGGAAGCTTCAAAACTGATAAAAAATTCAAGGAGTAGCTCAAAGCAACCCAAACCGAGATTAGGAATAAGTGTTACAATGCTACCTAAATAGCGAGGGATTTACAAGTAACTATTAGTAAAACAACGTTTTGTATTCAAGCTAGTCAGGAGCTTAACGGACTTAATTTTCAGTCAGTAAATTTAACAACGCTGCAATTGTTGTGGCAGCCGGCTTGATGTATAACGAATAATTATAGAAATTGGCTAAGGTGACAGACTTGAGTTGTTTCCAAAGATTTCAGAAAATCGATCCGCAATACCTTACATCAGACCAGTAAGGCGGACTTGTACTTTTAATATGACCAGTGTGTCAACACAAGAAATTGTATTAACAATATATATATTTCACATTTGAAATATATGTTTTTAAGTGACAAAGTTCATTGAAATAAATTCGCCGTATTGAAAAGTTATCAAGACTAAATTTTAAAAATTTAATATTAAAAAAGGAAGAAATATAATATAATGCAACAGAAATGAGAAAATAGACGACACGAAAGATTAAGTATAGTACTAACACGGTCTCGAATCAGTTTCCAATTTTCTCGGATGGCTAAAAACTAGTTATCAGTTCACACAGTAAAAACAGAAATATTCTCTGAAAAACAAACATATAAATTGCATGTTCGAACTAAGAACTTTGTTTAATTCACAGTAGGTAAATAATTATTATCTGCAAAACCGCCTCAATTTAAGATTTGCTAGCTTTTCATTCCAAATCACAATTGAACAAAAAGTGGGAAAACACATCTTCGCTCCGAAAGTAAACACACAAAAGCGTTGCCATATGCTGGCTTAAGATAGATTTGATTAATTTGTAGGCACTACCGCACCTGCAAAGAAAAACGTTGCGGCTTTTGTGATCCAGGTTATCAAAATAGTTACTCAGCTTGTCTATATTTGTATTACGCCGGTCTTCGTTGCAGATTCCGTCTTTTAATCTGGCTATCTCTTTTGCTGTTTAGTTTGGAGATGGACAATCCATTAGGAGGACCCCTGGTGTGATTTCAATCGGAGAGTTTTTGATGAACTATTAACCACGATTACTCGGCATAACCCACGGTGTGCTGCGAATATTGAAAAATCTGAAGATTGAGTTTGGTTTTTAGCCATCCATACACCTGTCTTAAAACGAACCGCCCTGTATTCGAAAACTCGATACTCTCACTTCCCTGTCATCATCGTCGTCTACATTATCTCGAAACTCACGTATGAACTCCTATTTGCTTGTTGTGAAAGCAATTATGCCGAACCAAAGGATAGCTTTTCAACCATATTATATTATATGGGTGGGAACAACAAGAAAGTAATATCTTTCCAGACAATCATACGGCCGAGACACTAATTTGTGATGGGAGGAACGGGTTTGCTTGGCTTTGCCGACTAACAAGAGACTACTAATTTACCAATTTTTGTTCTGCGAAAGAACTTCAAAAAGCTGCCACTTCGTTTGAAAATTTTCAGAGGCAAAAAGACAAGAAGTTGTTCCTCATCATAAATTTTCCGAACACACCAGTTATTATCAAAGACCTTCAGTGACCAATGTGAAAATATTCAGTAAAAAGAGTCCGCTTGCCAGAGGCCATTTCTGTGGTTAATAAGATTGTTGTATATGCCTTCCGGTTCTGATAACTCTGTCCCCAATTATACAGCAACTTTTTTTTAATAATGTTGAACATCAATCAGAGTTTTCTCCCATAGCCTTGGGCCAACTAAGGAAACACGATATTTTCATTTTCCCGATGCTGTTTGCGATGTATTTAGGAGAGTCTCTTAGGAAACTTCTTGCTCTGGTTAAGATTTCTTAGGATCTCTTCATGATAACTTTAGTCTGAAACTGAAAACTTTGTAAACGCAGAGAACTTATATTACAGGATTTAGTTTATCTTCTGCTTAACAGAAGTGTGGAAGGGTGTTCATCTGTTTATAAAACTGATTTAGTAGGAGTGTCGGCATTCGAAATACCTGGATTAGTTATTACTTCAATTATCAGAACATGACAGTTGATATGAGAGGACGGTCGGCAAAGCCCGTTTGCTTTTCTCTCGGCCTGTTCGGATAATGGCTACAATAGATTACCACAAAATAGCTATCCTGTTTTTGCTTACGAGTTAGATGCGGCACAAGTTAGGGGTGTAAAAGAGGCGTAATTATGCTTTGCCCTTTCGGCCTTTCATGTTCAACTTCGTTTCCTATTGATAACATCAAAAACTCTTCAATCGAAATCGTGTTGACTTTAAGCCGTGCGTTTTCGGGTATATGAGCCTAAGCAACCAAAGAAATTCAAACTCACTTTCCTGTTTATATCTACGGAAAACTTGCCATTGAACTCAAAACAAATAACTGAAAGTATCTTTTCTAATTAACTTTCCAGCCTAAGAAAATAGATATTCAGGGTTCGTTCGTGACGAGTCTGTTTTCTTGAAGTGAAAACTAAGCCAGACTTTGGGCAAGAGTAAGAATTGCTGTAGAAGAGATCTCTTGATTTGCGGTTCTCAAGAATTCAGACACAGTATTTAACCCGTATTTAAGTACTTGAGCTGCTTCCTTTGAAGTGTAAACGAAGCATTTTCTGTGAGCAATACAGACTTTGTCGGAGGGTTGTCGCTTCAGTAATAGCTGTTATCAAAGCCAACAAACAGTACCGACTTTCTAAATACTTCCTAGAAAAAATCTCAACAAACATACTTATAAGTAAAGTTCTAAGCAAAAGGATTGTTGAAACACCTCCAACAAGCAAAGACGCGTCGGTTTTGTCCCGTTTTAAAATTTATAATTGATGGTAGTTTCAGCCTCGGCAAAGTACTTGCTTTTGGAGCAAAATAAGAGGTTTGATTTGTCGATCGAACTTGGCCAAGCAAACTTTGAGTTTGGACACCTACGAAACTCCACAGAAAATTTGGTAGTGGCAAGATAAGAGAACGACTGTTTCATATAGAATTTAGTTCTCTTGTCTTATCTTGGTAAATATGTACTGAAGGTTAAATAAATATCAGACCACATAATCGATTTTGTACTTTGAGTTTGAGTAAGTGAAGCTTCTTCTATAAATTTCGTTTCTTCAAACCAGAATTCGTTCCAAAATAAGACAAATGAAAAACTCCGGATGTTTCTGTTTAACTCTAATGTTCTTGAATAATGGAGATTTTGAGCCAAAAACACATCTGTGTTGGTAAGTTGAATCGGAAGCAGAAAATATCGGCGTCATTAACATAGAATATCTCCGGCTCGTAGGGGAGGAAGCCATTTGAGTGTCCTGTTGTGGAAACCATTGTACTGCACCATAGGGTCCCTTCAGTTATTGAAACAACGATTTTACTGTTAAACGGTTATATTTGTTTCGCAGATTATTGACAGCCGCTACTACAGACTTCAGACGAAAGTGGACGATTGATATCCCAATGGGAACTCATAACACCAAAGAGCTTGTAGTGTTTTAGTGAAGCACTTTTAATTTCCTGACAACATACACATGTGTGTGACATTGTTGAACAATTTATGAACATATATACACAACGACAACTAGGCAAACTTCACAGAAGTTAAACTGATGTTCTTAAATTATAAAGAATACAGTAAGAGACTTGGATTCTTTCTCCGATTAAATAAACTTTCAAGTATAAATAGAGTGATCTCAATATAATTTTGACAACACCTTGTAAAATTTCATTCACATAACCTATGCAATTTAAGCCATCCCTTAAATAAGAGAGTGTCCTGATATAATATACAAATGTACAACCTCAATATATAGTACTGTGTAAGTGTAGACATTTCTGATATTTTAAGATCTTTGGCAGTGATGCAATAGTTTGCCAGACAGAGTAGGGAATTTTCTGTTAGTACTACTATCAAGAGCTTGGGAGTCAATATTGACTCGACTGGTTATTATCAACTCCCTCTGTTATCTCGAGAATAGCTCTCAAAATGTGTTTGTCAATAAACTCAAAGTACAAAGGAAGGGCTTACATTGCTAAAGTTGTTTTGCGGAGTTAATGTCAGTGTCTTCAGCTCCAATGAAACATTCTAATTTTGCAGAACTAGAACAGAACTAACGACCATTACTCATTAGCTCTCACTTGTCTCAGATTTTATGCTCGATGCCTCACTTCCCGCACTCACGTCCCCGGGAGAAGGCGTTTTGTCCTCGTCTTTGTCTCCCTTCTCTGAATCGCTTTTCTTGCCACTACCATTGTGGGTTTTAACATGCTTAGAAAGGTGGTCACTCCGCATAAATCGCTTATTACAGGTAGGGCAGGCGAATCTTTTCTCGCCTGTGTGGGTCCGTAAATGTCGTTGCAGCTCGTCGGATCTTGTAAACCTCTTACCGCAGAACAACCAGTTGCAAACAAAAGGCCTTTCGCCCGTGTGCCAGCGTAGATGGGCCTTCAAATGAGACGTTTTCCCGTAAACTTTACCACAGCCAGGAATATGACAAATATGCTGTGTCTTTTTACGAAATGGGGCTCCACTAGCACTGAGCCTTTCGTTTTCCTGACAGTTCGGGCAATCGCAAGTAGCGCGGCCAGTGTAACGTCTAGTCGCTCTCGCTACGCTTTGAACTGTTGGTAACAAAGCTGGCGGGCCGGGAATATATGAAGGCACATCTATATATGTTGGCAATCCCACTTTGGCAGCATCACTTCCTAGGCAAGAACTAGGAAGGAAATGACCGTGGTTGATGTTAGCCACAGACACTGGAGTCATTGCATGCGGCACATTTGCGGGTGAGAATTCGTGTGATAGTCCTGCGTAATGAGTGAATCCTGGATGCAGTGGGCTCGTGGGATGAGCTTGTTCGATCCAAGATGGGTTACTGTGCATCTCCCAGAAACCTGGCCTCGACGGCTGAGCGTGTGTATGGTGCGAGTGTGATTCTACGCTTTGCTTGAACCAACCTTGGTGCGTGCTGGGTTCGTACGGATGTGGGAGGCGAGGATAAATGGCTGATTCAACTGCTGCGTGATGATGAAGGCGTCCAACTGCTATCGGATCTGCCACTGCACTGTGGAAGTTAGCAACTGTTTGGTTGGGTAGGAACAGCTCGCTCGTCTGGCCACCAACAGCTTCGCCACAGCTCGTATTTGGGTAACTGGTGACAAATGCTGTGTCTGACAGCCGCGATGCTCTTGATGCCGCAATAGACGAGGTCTGTTTCCAAGGATAAAATCCTTTGCCAACCGAAGGTTCCATTTGAGGCGGAGGTGTTTGCTGTCCGATCCGACTACAAGTTGCAGCCAACATTGCAAGAGGAGTAGTTCTGGGTCTTATCCGCGACGATGCCTGCTCCTAGAATAACCGCGAGCGAACGAATCGGAAGATATCATATTAGCGATGCTAGTAATCAGCTTATGACAAAAGCAATAATCAAATCAAGTTAAATTCCGCTACAAACACACAACTTCATTCTCATCACCGACCTGTAAAACGAAGCAGTTATTCATGGGAAGGGAAAAATAAAGTATTTAATCTCTTGTTCTTAATGTTTTCTTGGCTGTGATTTTCAAAGTTTTCTTTCCGCCCCCAATAATCGTAAGCGTTTTGATTCACCGAGTCTCCGCGGCACAGAAAACTCTTTTAACATGCCGCTCTCCTTGTCGCGAGCCAATCACCGCGCGTCTTGACAAATATGATTGAATGATAGGGATTTGTTGACATATAATAAGATGTTCAAAATGGCACTATTATACGAAACCGATCAGTCCGGACAATACAATGCGCCTATCACGGATAAGGCGGTAAGACCCTTAAGTCAGCCAAAACGTTGACAATTAAAGCTTTTTCAATGTCTTCACACCTGCTTTTTTCCGGCCAAAAATTAAGGACTATTGCTCGAGAGCATATGAGCTCACTTTACATGTTGGAGTACTATCGGAAGTGGTTATTAGCTGAATCTCAATGAATTCTTCATCTAGAGAAGATTTGGTGACGTATGTAGCGAAAACACGCACACTTGGCCGACAAATGTGCAACAGTTCGAAGACCTGCAGGTCGAAATCCTACTTGCGCCAACTGGCAATTGGCGCCGCGACAAAGTGCAAATTTACCAGCGCAGCCAAAATAGAGGCCTCTCCTTAGGAAAGTAAGCTGGTGGGTGGCTAGTACCGGAATAGGGGGCGTTCAAGTCATGTTCAAAGGGGCGGGTTGGAGGCGTATAACCATCAGATCACAAGCATACAACATAATTTATCCCAAACATGCAGTCGGAGCGGCGGTCCGGCCTTTTGGATAGCAATACAAACAATAATACTATCACCTCATTCACACCTCTACAGTTTGAGGTTTACATAACAAATGCGATTGTCACTCGAAAAGCTTTGTTGATCAACTCTGATCCTTACTACAACTGGCCAGTCTGTCAAATAACAAGCCACAAGAGGCGTCTTGGGACAACTACAGACCTCCTTCACGTCGCAAAGCCATTTAATCGACTCTGATATGTTTTCACTCGACAATCAGACACCGGTAGAAATAATTACAAAGTTACTGCAAACGATAATTAACCTGCATTTCTATAGTGGCCTTAATCCCATTGGGAAATCTAAAGTACAGTTTACGTGCGTTATTCGTTAATCTGTCGAGTCCGTATTTAAATCGATCAAGGAGTTAAAAATCCATTCCACGAGAGCTGGAGTTTGCTTAAAACCCATCCTCAAGCGAAGAGATTTTCACAGACCTGCAAGCCCCCGAAGCAGTAAAAACCTGTGGGATCTCTGAAAGTTTACACGATGATAATAACTGTGTATAGTTCAACTTTTAACGCTCTATGCGGTCTTGTATACATTTTATATGATTGCTTACATGCTGTGTACCCATTTTGGCTATGTATATGTCAATTAGGGCTAACGTTTGTTTACTGTTCAGAATTATCCAGCTAAGTTCTCGTAACTTAAAGGGAAATAAATCAAGTCAATATGCGCAGAAATGCTACACTTAATAGCTGTAGCCTAAACGTGCCTGCTGTTTCAGGTTAAAACCACTCACTTTTATAGATAAATTACTTTCAGGCCTGTTCTCGCAAGTTCAGGTGCTAAATACTGCACTTCCTACTAGATTTTAAATGACAGTGTATTATCAAATTCGTTGAGGCGATGCAAAAATTCCGGTTCTTCAGCTAATAGCATCCTGTTGGTCAATTCAGAGACAAGATTGGCGCTTTTTCATCTGTCTAGTTCACAGCATTAAGCGAATACCTGTAAATTTTGTATGAAAGTGACCAAAATAACATTAAGATGATCAATTCGTACCTCTATGAAAGCTCCTCAG
Source organism: Parazoanthus atlanticus (assembly GCA_025448195.2). Classification (NCBI taxonomy): domain Eukaryota; kingdom Metazoa; phylum Cnidaria; class Anthozoa; order Zoantharia; family Parazoanthidae; genus Parazoanthus; species Parazoanthus atlanticus. The sequence goes on along the minus strand of JAOEHT020025155.1, from coordinate 11,431 downwards.
CATCTGCTTATGGATCAGTGGCTGTTGTTTTGATCTTTAGCGAAATGTTTCTTGTGGTTTTTTGTAACAGGAACTATGTCCGGTATATGCTTCTTCCGTGCAGCGAATCTTGGTTATCACTCGCTAACTTAAAACACACATGCAGCGAGAAAGTTGACTCTAGTCAGGCGTGGTTTGGGAATTATCGGCCGACTAGAAATTGATAGATCTAATTAGTTTGTGTTTGAAGTGCCGCGCTTCTCTGATGGCTCTTCAACTGCGCTAAGGACAAATTCGACCAATCCAAATAAAATGCTCTTCAATATAAACTGTTGATCTGCTGGCAGCTGCTCCACTGGACCAAAAACCTGGCCCTATTATTACCCAGAATTGAGGGGTCGTGTCACAATGAGTTGATTAGAAAGGGCAGCTAGCCCGCGGGTACGGTATTGGGGTATAATTACAGGGAGTTAGAATAGCGCTTGCACCACGCTCGTTTTCAGACCAAAATGAAAAGTCGGAGTGTAAATTGGATCGGAACGCCCCCTACTCATATTTTTTGACTTGGATGATGTCGGTAGAGCATGGCGAAGAGTGAATAGCATTCCTAATATTAAGCCTTTGTTTTCGTTTGTGCAATGTAGGGAATTCATTACAACTCAGGCTCGACGCTGGTTGGCATAAAACAGAAATAAAACTTGGCGAGGCGGTTTCTTTTGCTATTGTCTGCGAGGACATTGCTTTTCAGAAGGCTCTGATAACGATCTCTTTGGAATTGAATTCGGCAGGTCATGTATTTTTAATCGAATGCTTAGCATGAACTTGACAGTCTGCCGTGAACAAGTCATAGTCAAATGAACTTAGTGCAGAATGGAGTGGCGGCGGCATCAAACGACACTTTAAAATGCCTTTGTAAATTAGGAAAGTAAACGCGTATATTTACATAACGGCAGTGCTTACGAACTCCGTGTTTGCTCAATACCTTGTTTAACTGTAATCCTTGTTTATAGTTGTTAAGTTTTCATCGGAAGTTAAAACAAGAAAGTTCAATTCTTAAAAATGCTCGAGCTTTGGGAGTGTCGCAAGAAAGTGTACTGGTGTTTGGCCATGCGTTATCGGCCAACTTCTTTTGTTTTGCAGTCATGTCGGTTTCATGCCAAATCAAAGAAAGGTTATAATTAGATAGTATGTTTTGTTGAAATGAAGACACCTCAAGGGGCTATTCACAAGAATTCATAAAGAAACACTTCGCGGATGAATTATGTATCGTATGACACGTGTTAACTCAACGGAATCTATGATGCCAAAGCGGCCATTTTAACTGTATTCAAGCAAATAAGAAAACAATGGTTGTAATTAAATCAAGAAAGATCCCTCGTTTATTTGAGTTGCTATTTCAAAAAGTTTTTGTGGCACGATTTCCAGGTAATAATTTTGCATTCAATGGATTATAGCTCTTGAATGGAAGAACTGATTAATTTCTTCAAGTTAAAATAAACTTGTCATTTTTAAATACCAGTTCCTAATATCAAGTTGATTGCTTGTTTGTATCTGTGAAACGGCCAAATGTACTAATCGAAACCAAGCAAGATTTTTAAGCTGCTATTTTCACAATTAAAGTATAAACTTCATTCTAGCGTAATTACTAAAAAAGACAGCTGAAGATTCTAAAACTCTAAAACTCTGCCAAAGCAGTTGTGTAATACTTAGCATTTAATATGTTAAGATATGTGTAATCTTCAAAATGATACGTATGATCGCAATGCTAAATTGACGTGACTCGAAGCAGATTGTTTACACAAAGTTTAACTGCGAGTACATTTAGCATGAAACACATGCAGTATCACTGCTTTCTATATATATAAAAAGTACAAACAAACTATTGAAGGCTAAAATGTTCAACCTACAATAACCTCTTTGTAAACTAGTACCTCCCAGCGCGTTTGTTTGGTAGTTTTAATAGTGTAAGTCTCTTTAGACACGAGCAACTTTAGCATAACATAGGCATACTTTACGATCTCAACCGTGAAACACATGGAAGCTTAGAAGTTTCGTTCAAACCTGTTATGTGTTTCGCTTTCCTCGGGCATGTTTTGTTCATTGAATTTGTTGTTTCAAATCGAATGCTGTTAAGACACTGTGCCAGTATGCGGATATACAGAGTTAACCACAGCAGAAAGATTCCGATTGTTGATATACTTTTAAAGAATTTCTTTTTCACATTTAAAATAACAAAGTCAATGCATATAACACTGCCACCATCTTGTATCGATATGTTTTTGAAATTCCTTTTAGATGTTCTAACTATACTAGCCTGTGAATCTATCATTTGTTAATGGTAGTATTCCTTTCGTTTCAGCCTTGGCTTCAACCTTGCGGTTCAGTGAAAAGCCGGAGGTTCAATGAAGCAGTAAATATATTATTGTGAGCTTTGTATTCTCTATATACCATCTTCTATGCAGAAATATATCAGAGCTATCGCGTTGGAACAAAGGTAAAAAGCAAATGCGAGCTAACTGACAACAAAGATACTGCAACCATCTGAAACTGTTAAGGGAGGTATCACACTTCAACTTTAAGGAGATACAAACTAATTTGATGTTGTCCTCGGCACCAAGGTCAATAATGATTTATAGTTTAAGATTTGTGGTATCTCCATTCTCAATCCATTTAAAATTGATAATTACTAGCATTTGAGTCCAGGGGAGTAACCCGGCTAAGATACTGGTGGTGAAACTAGTGCTCCAAACCAAATAGATCCATTAATTTACAATGAAAGCTGTTGTCTTCATTTTTTCGCTACACAAGGAATAGTTTGGCTGTTTGATACATACTATTCGGCACAAGAACTCTTTCTCGTCAATTTTCAGTTAGATATTTCATATTAACGCAGTGGTGCAACACTGAGAAGGACCCCAAAGGATTGTGGGGCAGAGCCCGACAACGAATTTTACTGCCCTCTATAACTCGTTTGGTAACAAGCTCTGTTGCTGTGTGGTCATGCATCGGTAGCCGCAATGAAGGCAACAACATTGCCAACATTCTGATTCTAAAATTCTAATGACGATATCAGACCAACATGCATTTCCTAAGGAGTATTTTAAAAATGACGAGGTTCGTAATTCCGCCGAGGACAGCGAAAAAAAAGACTTTCTACTCCTAATATTAACAATGTTGTTAAATTAGATTTAGTGTGTGCCTGGTCTGAAAGTTCAGTGTGACTGAAGTTTGTGGTATCTTCAGACGATACAAATAGGAACTAGAATAATTAACGACACTTTGAGTCACAAACAGAGTCTAGCAACGGAGAGAAGATTTCGTTCTGTTCAATTTATACCTATATAAACTTATGTCGTTGACTTTGAACTTGTAGGAAGTCACTGGAAATAGAAAATCAATAGTTAATTGTGTTTTTATTTGGTCTTGTAATAGACTCGATCACCTGTTCAAGAAATTATCTTCAACGTAAACATTATTAACAATGCTATATTTTCGGCACCGGCCTAACGCTTATACAACCGCTAAAATTTGACTGCTCACTGACAAAATCTCTGCAAACGCTGGATTCCCCGAGCTTCTCTTTCGCTCAAACGCTGACGATACAAATGGCCTCAAGGCTCAACACGGAAATTGATGTCAACTTCGTGGCGACAATAAGTGAAACAAAGTGACCAGTTATGATAGTTCCGCTTTCCCGAAAATACTACCTGCCGACTTATTTTGCTAGTTTCGGGGGTAAAACATATGTTGAATAAATGATTAACTTCCATTATAGTAATCACAGTCTTCTCAAAATCTGGAACATCAGTTGACTAGAAGTGAAAGCGGCCTCTCTTTATGCTTTTTCCTCTGAGTATTTTTCATTAAAAATAATTCTTTTTCATAAAAACGAGTTAAGATTTTAAATTTGTTTTGAGTTTCATTAACTTCAATATTTTTTGTTATCGGAAGTCAATTAAGCGAGTGCTTTTCTAATCTTTAGTTTTTTTTATTCGACGCTTCAAAATATTTCAAAACGAAATGGAACCATTCACTCAGAAATTTCAATCGACTTGTCGATAATATTTGTATTCAGCACTCTTGTTTCATCGACAAAGTTATCATGACACAGGCAGAGGAAAATTGCGATAGGAAGGGAACAAAAAGTGACACGAATAACAAAAGTCAGTACCTTGGCCTTACATTCGCGTCTCTATTTATTCCGAAATACCACGCCATTAATATGATTCTAGACAAACCATTAAAGGCTTAGCAATCTTTCCCAAGCTCATTCAGTGACTGGTGACCATGCCAGCTAGAAACACACACAGGCGCCCAAAAGGCTATACTGGTCTGACGATAACTTTGTTAAAAAGAGTTTTCAGAGAAAAATACATGGTTGAACTCTTATTTTTCAGTTTATTTAGTTTTAATAACAAAAACAACGAAAAGCTATAGATGGTAACTGGTGTTTTCAATCACACTTTTCAGTCTTCGTTCTGAGTCAAAAATCCACCAACCGCGCGTTTTTTCATAAACGGTTTTCTTTGAAAAGTCTTCTTCTTTTACATTTGTTTAGTCCAGAGCCATTGGATGTAGTCACCTCTGTTGCCGAACCTTGAGTTTTAAGCTTTGTTTGCATTGCTCGTTGCGTCAGAGTTTTAGTTCCGCTTTTGAAGATGGATTCACAATTAACTTAACAAGAGGTGGAAGGAAATAATCTGTTTGAACCACACTTTTTAAAATAATTGGTGGTGAGGTATAATGAACTATTGTAGTATGAGAAAATAAAACGGATACTTCGTTTGTTCTCTAATGTTGACTTTAATGAACTAGAGGCAAACCTAAGTTTTAAAATCAGGAAAATTATTAACACTAAACAAATTCACTCGTCAACTGAACTTGTTTCATTTTATAGGTTTTTATTGACTGGCTCGATTCCACCCGAAAAACATATCTATTAGTAGACATTGTGCAAATACTAGTACAAACTCGCGAGTTTTCAGAAAGTAAAGAAGGTTCAAACTCTCTTCTTTTCTTTTGTTCTTATGTATTTTTCCGTTAGCTCGCCAACAACAGTTTGAGAACAAAAATTAAACAAATCCTCTTGCACTCTCTCGTCCGCCAAATCTAACAGTGAAACGCACAAACAGCCATTGGTTTATATTTATATATGTTTGGTTGTTAGGAATTCCTTATAACGAACGGGATACCAAGGGGAACTCTAGTCAGTCACACTGCATGCTACATACTCGCGCGCTGTCAATCGAAGATGAAATTCCATCACAAACAAGTAAAATTAGTTAACTAGATATTCAAAAACTGTTGGAGGAAAGAACGGAAGGATTCTTACCTTGTTGATCGAGTTGAAGAAAGGGCTGATTCTTGCACTGTTTCCGCGTGATCAAAACCAGCTTGGCTTCCTATCTAGTGGAGTCAGTCCCGCCCTCTCGTATTTATGGCCAAAGCTACCTGCCTTTGTCATGAGCAGTGTGACTGTTTCACAAAGACGTGTGCATATTTGGTTTTGTAATGGCGTTGTCTTAAAACTTATAACGGTTAGATGAACTTCACGTTAATCGACAGTCGGATAAGTGTTAAGTCAGCGAGTTTGTCTGCTTGGGAGCTCAGAAGCAAATGTCGGAAGACGTAATTATCTCCCACAAAAATATTGACTTAAACAATCTTGTTCCCATTTGAAAGTGGGGAGATCGACCGGGGGGAAAGAGGAAATTCTCTTGTAAATGCCCCGCGGGTGTCTTTGTTTCGATCGCAGTCCTAATGGACAACTTTGTCAATCCTTGTGTGAGGTAACTTGTGATCTGCCTGTTGGCTAATTAGAAACCCGATTATAACTCCCACTTCAAACTGTGTTCGTACTTCACCCCAGCACTGTCATTTACTTTTCCCACATAATTCATCTGCAGCTTTTGTGTTTTGTCTGATACCTTTATGTGTCATATCACAAAACGTAACAAGTTGTCAATGAAAGGAACCAAGCCCTCGGTCGGAGAAACAATACCAAAAACTTTAGCTATAGAATTTTCCAGGGAAAGCATTTGGCGTAGTTCACACACATAAAAATATTGCTTGTCTTGCCTTTGTTCGAAACGACGGGGTGCCGTTTTGGACATAAAATGGTCGAAAACAACCAAAGCATATATTTAACTTTTTTTCACAGGTCTGAAAACGAGTCTGTATTTATCAAATAAAAGCTACTTTTTTGGTATTTTTTCAAAACAACTCGAGACAAGAACACGAAAGCTTTTGTTGTCAACGTTATTGTGTAACGAAAAGCGGTTTCCTTCCCAAACAAATTGACTTGGACAACCTATTAGCTCATTAACATTTTTATATTCGTGCGAAACGTGAATAGAAGTAAGTTAAACAAACTCTGTCAAAATAAACTTATATATATATATTGTTTTTTCGGCAGTGAGTAAAACGATGCAAATGGCACTTGATCTAGTCGATTTTACTCCAACGTCAAGTAGGTCTCCTAACAGCGAACCCTAATAGCAGTTTTATTGACACTAGTTAGAATTAATTGCATAAGTTTCACTTACGGAAGAGAAATACAGTATACTATAGTGATACTATATTATACCTTTACCAGATTCTTTTTTAGTAGCCACGACTTAGTGGCTACAATAAAATGCTGTTCAGCCTACATTAATTGAATTACACTGTTATGATTTATGTGCCCTTTGGTCAACCCACCATCCAGTTCACCGTTTTTGTAATCTGATTTTTTAGCTTGACGAAAATCACCAAATAAATAAATAAATAAAAATAAGACTCATTTCACAGTGGGTAGTCTATGTAGGAGTCAATTTTCGGTTTCTCCCGCTGGGATGTACTATAAGTCTATAACTATTTATATTATGGCGCATGAGCTTCGACAGAGGAGTATACATAGAGATCCTCCCAGAAACGTCGAAATTTAAGAGTACTGAAATGCTGTTCCAAGTTTTAATTTCCAATTTATGAATTGAAGAAACACTTTTAAAAGTTATTTACTTGGCATCAGGCCATTATTTGGGTTTTCTGAATGTAAATATTGTTGTCTCCGCGTTGCCCCTCTGTTACCTGCGATGTGATGGTCTCGCATAATATAAACTGCTGCATACATAAATTTTGGCTGACTTAAAACTGAGTGATTCTGAAGCGCTCGATACGCTGGCGTTGAGCATAAAATAGTCTAAATTCTAAGTCTGATGATCGCCACTGAGCGTGGAACTCCCGAGTTAGAGATTTTATAAGATTATTTCAATGTTTTAGCCTTTTAGCCATTTTTATCCATTTTATCTATATTGGCTGACTTATGCAGTTGACTACCATTTTACTTTCGCGATAGTATTTGCCGGATTTGATCGTAAGCAACTTCACAACTGGCTTATGCTTGTTGATCTTTTTTTTTCACGTTGAGAACTGGATTTGTACCACCGATTCTCATCAACCCGGATTCTACAAGGCCAGCGTTTGTTTCAGCAATATCAAGTGAGTCTTTAACTATTCCTAGGGTAACTCCAAATCTACACTTTTATAATATGTATTTACATGATTTTATAACTTTCTTGATGTAACTATCTATCGGTTGTAGTACAATATCTGTCTGTGATGTCATTGTTAATGCCACTTCAACTAAAAGCATGGAGTCTGAATTTGAACATCTAGTCAATATAATTCCGTAGTTCGCACAGGCAATTATAAATGTTGCAGTCTCACAGCTAGTCTACACGAAATGTGTCAAGTTAATTATTTGTTTGTGAGTGGGTACTTACAGCTACTTAATAATATAACAGATGGCTGTTCATTTGAGAGGGAATTTCTTAATTAAAGGGCTAACCAATCTTGTTGGGTTCCTGTTTTACGTTTTACAGGCGCCACAAAGGCGCACCGAAAATCCAGTTTTTGTCATATTCGTAAAACTTCGTACGATTTATGACAAAGATTCCAAAATATTGCTAACTTCTGATGGGTAATCAATAGAGTGAAGTAAAACGGGACATTTGGATTCCGGAAGAAGATCTTTGCAATTTGTTCTGTTACTGTGCAACGAACAATAAAACTTGTTTCAGATCTTCATACCAGCAACATGCCCGCCGGGGCGCATGCAAGAACGAAAAGAACATCAGTAAAACAAGGGAAAAGATGGTACAGAAGCCATCAGTATGAAATATTGCTTATTGCCCCTTTCACTCCCACCAACTTATCAGCATCTAACTTCTCTTTACAATATCAATATGAAATAAATTATTTGCTAATAAGAATAGAGGTATTGATAATTCTGTTTATTTAGTTTATTTTTTAAGATAAATCAGGAACATTCTAGAACTGTTACGAGGAAATCTAGAATCTCTTGGAAAGACCAGAATTATTCAGCATCTATTGTCACAATGAGTCAGCAGAAATAAAGGAACATTCAGGAAATAACCCAGTATTTTAGTCTTTCATTAAAGGTATCAGTAAAGACAATCTGCATTGGAGGTTAGCCGCGGCTAACCAGTGTTTGGTCAAACAAGAGAGCTGTAAGCGAAGAAGAATGAAACCATTTAAAAAACGCGGAAGCTGTCCAGAGTCTTTTAACCGACCAGCTAAGAAGGACCACGCGCTCTCGAATTCTCTTATTGGCTAATGGATGGAAAAATATTGTTCAAATCAAGGTACATGTAAAGAGGTATCCATTCAGGAGGGTACTCCCATATATAAACTATACAGGGGGCGTGCCGCCCTTCAGGGTATACTTTTTCGACCTTCTGATCATAAACAGAGTATAAAATTTTTGGATTTTCGAAAGTTTTATCATAATCAGGATCTAAAAGTTACGTGTTTTAGCAAAAAAATGAGTGAAACTTGAGCCCTGTCAGCCCCTCCCAAAAATCCGCCCCTGCGTCCCAGCTTTTCTATTCTAAATTCCTGCACAAAAGCTCGCGTGCTCATTGGTTCACAACATACAATACCTCGATCGATACAATTCAAATATTGAGCAACTCCGTTCCATGCCATTTGTTTCTCCCTTCCCTCTTTTTGCCCAATGTGTGATTTTAGCCTACGCTACTTTATTGACTCCCAAACTATCCGTGTACTCTTGCCAAACCACTAGACTAACGACTCGATTACACAACAGATATCACAAACTATAAATATTATTCGTACGAGTTTCTTTATCTTTTGTTATATATTTCTTGTGAAGAAACAAGCGCATGAATTTTTGTCTGTTATAGAAAGTATCGACCAAACTAGTAATACCCTTAATTTACTGCGATAATGAACTCCGACAAACAGCATTTACAAGTTGTGTCGTCACGTAATCAACAAGTTAGTCTAGTGGTTGGGTAAGTATACATCGCGGAGACATGTCGGAATAACGAATGCGCATGCGTGCGAAGTAGCTGGCCAAATTTCCAAGACGGCGTCTTGAAATCCAATTTTTAGAGCAAAAGTATGAAGTGTGTAACTTTTTTCGACCAAAAAATTATGCGATTGACCTTTCACAGTGGACGAAGAAAAGCAAGATAAACAAACCTGGTGTGACAACACCCTTAACTTTTGTATATTTTGTATATTTTGTATATTTTGTATATTTTGTATATTTTGTAAATGTCAAATGTCCATCGCGGATAGTTATGGCGTCGAGTAACGTAGATTCAAATCACGTAGTGGGGAAAAAAGAAATAACAAACAAAAGAAATGACGTAGAACGGAATTATATCAATTTTTGAGTTGTATTGATCAAGGTATTGTTTATTGTGAGCCAATGAGCACACACGCAAGCTTTTGTGCAGGAATTGAAAATTGAAAAAAGTTATGATGTATCAGCGTCACGCTGGGAATCTTTCTCGCAAAACCCGTAAAAAGAACCATCCGTTTTCTTTGTCTTGCCAAGAAGAAATAGTTGATGCTATTATTTTTCAAAATTGGAGACGAGATGCTATATAAAAATGCCAAATTTTAGGTCGGAAATGGGTTTGTAGTGGGACGAGCGCTAACAAGTATTCAACGCCCACTGCATGGGATGCACCCGTGGCAACATACAAGAGCAGTTCATTCTTTAGCATTTAGTTCCGTTGTAACTGATTCACAGACAATTTTTCTGTGATGTACTTGTGTTTTCCCAACGTTGTCGTGGCTAACGTGCATCAGTTTTTCTTCCATTTATAAATCAATTTGAAAAAGGTTGAAAATTATAAACCAATTGAACTCTCTCCCAGAATAATGAACACACCAGACCTGTTTTGACTAAGCTATCCCGGCTTCCAGTTCACTACCGAATTGTCTTCAAGATCCTGCTCCAGGCCTATAACTCACTAAACGGATTCTGCCCTATTTACTTGACTAGTCTGTTAAATCATCACAAGTCTACTCGCTGTCTTCGCTCTGTCCGCTTGTACCTGGCTCTAACTACAAGATTTATGGTGATAGGATCCTTCTCCGTTTGTATCCCTTAAATGAGACTTATGGTTTTAGGATCCTTCTCCGTTTGTACCCCTTAAGCTATGAGATTTATGGTGATAGGATCCTTCTCCATTTGTATCCCTTACGCTAAGAGATTTATGGTTTTAGGATCTTTCTCCGTTTGTACCCCTTACGCTATGAGACTCATGTTGATAGGACCCTCCCCTTACGCTATGAGACTTCTAGTGATAGGATCCTCCGTTTGTATCCCTTCTGTATCCCTTATAGTGATAGGATCCTTTTCCAATTGTAATCCTTACGCTATGGAACAGCCTCTTCGAAAGTCATCTTCATAAACCTTTAAAGTACAGCTTAAAAATGTATCTTTCAAACACTTTTATCAATAATAATTCTTTGTATTTTAACAGTAAATAGATAGTAGATAGTAGTTTTCAATCTTCTTTTGCGTTTTTGAGGATACAAGCGCTAAATACGTTTAGGTATTTTATTATTATTATTATTATTATTACTATTACTATTATTATTAAAATCATCACCATCATTGTTATCATCATTATCATTATGATGATGATGGGCAAAGATGTTGATGTTGGTGATGATGATTATCATCAGCATCAGCTTATTATTGTTAAATCATTGTTATTAAATGATGGAGGAAGAAACGTGCGGCAACCGAACGGTCGTGGAGTGTTGACATACACTCCCATTTAGCAGCTGAACGTGCAACTACAAGTTTGCCTGGTCCTCAAGAATAACAGTTGATTATACAAAGATTATCACTATTATTTTTTCTATTTAATAATGTCTTACAATTCAGACTGTCTGACATAATTCACTCTGTATGTTTAGTTTCTTTTGACAATTTCTTAGTGAAAGTAGTATTACACATTACTAAAGATTTTCCAGTAGTGAGAACAAACTTTCCGGTACTCCGTTAATACTTGAATCTCACTCTCTGAAAAACTTTGAACGTTTAGTCCTACTACTACTACTACTACTACTACTACTACTACTACTACTACTACTACTACTACTACTACTACTACTACTACTA